>PVJA010022001.1:21234-34924 GCA_004027025.1 Myocastor coypus
AAAAAAAAAAAAAAAAAAAAAAAAAAAAAAAAAAAAAAGAAAATGGTGAAATCACAACAGATCCCACATAAACCCAGAAGGACATCAGTACCTACTTGAAGAACCTATATTCTAATAAAATGGAAACCAGAAGAAATGGACAGATACCTGGATACGACTGCTCCTCTGCCATGTGTCACCCTGCTTTGCAGCCAGTCAATTATGGCTTGTGACTTCTATAAACTGTGAGCTAATAAACCTTTCCCATTTCAACTTTGGGGCCCAGTATTTTATCTCAGCAACAAGAGACAAGTGACTAAGACAAAAATGAGATAGAAAATGGAAGATATCCCTGTTCTTGAGTAGTAAGAACTGATAGAGCTGAAAATTGCCATACTTGCAAAATTGTTACACAGATTTAATACAATCCTGATCAAAAATCCAACATCTTATCTCACAGAATTAAAGAAAACAACCTTAAAATTGATTTGGAAGTAGAAGAGACCTAGAATGTCAAAAGCCATTCTGGGCAACAAACGTAAAGCAGGGGCATCATAATCCCTGACTGGAAATTATACTAGAAAGCTGCTGTGGGGGGCCCAGCAGGATGGCTCAATGGTCTAAAGCGCCTGCTTAGGAAAGCTTAGGTGGCTGCAGGGACCACAGTTCGATCCCCGGCACCACATGCTGCAGCAGCCCTGCCCTCAGAGCAGGCTGAGCCGGCCATAAAAATAAATAAATAAACAAAAGTTCTGAAACAAGAAAAAAAAAAGCTGCTGTGGTAAAAACTGCAGACCAGCAAAAAGGCAGACCTTAGGATCAATGAAACAGATTACAGCAGTTCTCAACCTGTGGGTCGCAACACTAATGGGGGTCGAACGACCAAAATACAGGGGTTGCCTAAAGCCATCAGAAAAATGTTATTTATTTGGGATTACAGTTTTGAAGTAGCCACCAAAACTATTTTTTGGTTTGGGGTCACCACAACATGAGGAACTGTATTGCGGGGTCACAGCATTACAAAGGTTGAGAACCACTGGATTAGAAGATGCAGAAACAACTTTGAACATTCTCAGTCACCTTATGCTTGACAAAGGACTCAAACACCTTCCCTGGAACAAAGGTCTCCTTTTAATAAATGGTGTGTGAGGGTCGGCCAAATAGCTCAACAGACTTAAGCACCTGCTTAGGTGCTTCAATCCCTGGCATGCTGTGTCGCCCGACCCTGGGATGTGCTGAGACAGTGACTGAGACTGGGTGTGATGTGCATGCCTGGAATCCTAGTGCTCTGGAGGCTAAAAACAGGAAGACCACTATGAGTCTGATCTGTGTAGTGAGACCCTGTAGTCCTTGTAGTAAAAATTCATTTAAAAAAAATGGTGTGGGAGAGCTGGGCATGGTGCCTCATGCCTGTAATCCCAGCACTTGGGAGGCTGAGGGAGGAGAATTTGTGTGAGTTCGAGACCAGCCTGGACTACAAAAGTGAGCTCAAAGCCAGCCTGAACTGCACAGCCTTTGAGACATAGCCAGCCTGTCTCAAAAAGAAAAAAAAAATAGTGTGGGCTGGGCGTGGTGGCTCACGCCTGTAATCCCAGCACTTGGGAGGCTGAGGCAGGAGGATCAGTGCGAGTTCGAGACCAGCCTGGGCTACAAAAGTGAGCTCAAGACTAGCCTGAACTGCATAGCGAGACCCTGTCTCAAAAAGACAAAAAAAAAAAAATAATAATGTGGGAAAAATTGGTACTCCACATGCAAAAATTATAGACCCACATCTTTCACTGTATATTAACCTAAAATCAACAGAGATCAAAGATCTAAATATAAACACAGAACTAAATGTGCTGGAAGAGATAATAGATAGAACACATACAATACATAGATATACATGCATGTAGCCAAAGCCTTTATAAGCCAAAGCCTAACCACAAAGGAACTATCACAAAGAATCAACAACTGGGACATCATCCTACTAAAAAGCTTTTGCACAGAAAGACTAATAGAGTGGGCTGGTGAGATGGCTCAATAGTCTAATGCACCTGTTTAGGCAAACATAGGCAACTGCAGGGACTACGGTTCAATCCCCAGCACCACATGCTGCACCAGCCCCACCCCTAGGATAGGCTGAGCCAGCCACAAAAAACAAAAAACATACTTGCACCTGAGATAAACCAGACACACAGGTATAATTTTCACATTGTTCCTCTGGTGTGAAAAACCAAAAGTGTAAATAAGGATCAATAATAACAATAATAATAATAATAATAAATAATAATGACCAAACATATAGATATTGTGAAACAGGAATAAAATGTCCAAATGAGAAGGGGTGGGGTATTTTGCTTTTTATTTTTTGGGGTGTTCTCACAGAAGAGAAATCACGTGATATTAGACACATGTGTCCAATTTATTGCACTTAACATTGGTACCAAGGAGCCTCTCTTTTCCTTAATTTATTTTTATCAATACATCTTAGCTATACATGATGACGGCAGTTGTCATCAGTGTTCGTACCTGTATGCGATATGCATCTCATGTCTTTTTCCCCTGCTCCCCTCCCCTTCCTGTGGTCCCTCTTCCCCTCCTCATTCACAAAAGTTTTGTTTTCATTTCTTTCCTTCTATTCTTTGTTTTTGTCCTTCCCTCCCTTTCCCCCTTCTATCCTCCCTTCTCACTGGAACATTTTTTTTCCCATTTGCCAATATCTATTATTTATTTTTATTCTTATTTATCTGTACCCTGACTAGCATGTCAAGAAAGAGTGTAATATGGGGTTTGGCAGGATGGCTTAGTGGTCTAAAGGGCCTGCTTAGGAAAACTTAGGCAGCTTCAGGGACCGCGGTTCAATCCCCAGCACCACATGCTGCACCAGCGCTGCTCTCAGGGCAGGCTGAGCCGGCCATAAAAATAAATAAATAAATAAACAAACAAACGTTCTGAGTTTGAACCCCAGTCCCACAAAAAAAAAAAAAAAAAAAGAGTGTAATAAACGGGGCTCAGGGACAGCTGTGGTCTGTTACTGAAAATCCTAGAAAGCTGGGATATGGAGTCCCGGAAAGCTGGAACTCCAGGTGATGGACCACAGCTTCACCTGTGGGCTCTCAGCTTATTGCTTTCTCCCTTGCTTGGAATGCTATTGGTTGACCCCTGGATGAACCCAATGATAGGTTAGGGATGCAAGTTAACGCAGGTCTGGTCACGTTCTTGACTGGGCCCACGGTCCTCCTTTGCTGAAGTGATTAGGCATGAGATCACGCTGACTGCCCTAAATAAAGCTGGCTTGCTTCAGGGGTTTGTTGCTCACTGAAGGCCGAATCTCAGTGAGTCCCCTGACCTACCTTCATTGGGTCTTCTCGTCGTTCCTTTCAGAACTGAAACATAACATTACAACAAGTGGCGCGCAGCGCGGGTCATGAAGGACGACCAGGGGTGAGGTAAGAGAGGCCTGACTGAGTGGAAAGAGTATGACCCTAGTAGGCAAGACCACTGGCAAAAGTTTAGAGAATGGGAAATTTCACTTCAATAGAAAATGAGTATATCTACCTTAGGGAGATATTATTCAGAGGAGTGGGGGTAAAGGTAAAACCAAAGAGTTCTGAAGTATTATTTTTTCTTATAAAAGGACATTGTTTATGGTTTCAACCTAAGGGAAAAGCTGCTCTAGACTTAAAAGTTTCAAAGCTGGTCACAAAAGCTCTACAAAGAGCACATCAGCAAGGAGAACCTATCTCTTTAAGTGTGTGGTCTTTGTGTAGCCTTGTCTCCTTGGCTTTGGAGCCTGTGCAGTCTGACTCTAAGGAACTGAGTCTGAAGCCGATTCCTCAGACTCAAGAAAGCAGGCTTTGAGGGGTTCGATTGATGAGGACATTACAGAGCATGAAGGCAGCACCACATCTAATGGTCCCTCCTTGTGGGATGAAGAGTCCAAAATGGAAAATCTGAAAGTAAAGCAAACATTCCCGGCTCTTCAGCCTCTGTCCTCTGATTCCAAGGACTTTTCAAATGTTCAGGGGAATGGTTTGGAAAAGGAGACAAATAATACCCCAGTTATCCAGAGATGGGCAAGAGGTTTTGCTTGTGTCATTACAGATACTGGAGAAGTAATTTGGGTACCAGCTGGATGAATAAAACCCCAAAATGAATAAGTGTAAGCATTCTGATACAAAATCTCCAACTGATGAAAAACTTCACTTGATACTTTATAGGGCACTAAGAAATCAATTTCCTATACTTGGGACTGGGAGAAAACAAAAGAGATAAAAATTAGCTCCCTTATTGCAGTTTCAGATCCAAAGGTCTGATTATCTTGGCTCCAAGAAAAAGCTCAATGATGATAAAGTTCACCTGCTATGGCTGTCAGTAGCCAGGCTAGAATAAGAGGGATTATCTTAAGAGGTTCACAAGCCATGCCCTGACTGCCAAAGCAGCCACTAGAAATGAGACTGCACTCTGAGGTGAAGGCCCTAGAGCTCAGACTCAGCTTCCCAGAAGGTCCAGTAGGACTACAGGGCACACTGGACCTGCCTGCTCTCTCTGGCCAGACCGTCTATATCATCTCCATGGAGGAGCCCTAAAAACTCAGGACCAAAGGAAAACCCAGCCTATTGCTGGACATTGGCACAGGTCTCTTTGTTCTGCTCCAACCCTGACTTTCCTTCCAGTCATCATATCTCAAAATTAGAATAAAACAAACTTAGCTTGCTGATGTCACTGTTCTCTTACAAGATGTAGGAAAAAAAAAAAAAAAAGGAAAAATAGGGTATTCTGGTTCTCAAAATTTGGAGATAATTATAACTAAAGCTTGAGGAATTTATAACAAACTGTCATACTCCACAAATAAAACGGTCTAAGTTATTCTACCTATGCAAGATAAAATTGCTTGATGTCTATTCAGGACCTTCAGGTAGACCCTCTGGAGAGTATCTCTGACTGCTGTTTCCCAACTACAACCCCTTTCAGCTTGAAGAAGCCAGAGCACTCATTGCCCACAAATCCCTTATGGCAGTTCAGGTTGCTTCCTCAGAGGGGGGAATGTTGCAAGCAAACAAGTTAGATGGAAAAAATTATAGGCAATCAGACAGGGCTAAGCCCTCAAAAAGAGTTAACACAAAAGGCAAGATAACTAGCAGCTATGGGAGGGACAGATGCTCCCACTGTGGGCCAGACCTAAGTACCAAAGGTCAAACAAATGCTGACCTTAAAGATTCACATCCAAGATTAATCATCACCCAAAGGGAGCCAGAAGAAAAAATCATTTGGAGATGATCCACCGGAGATCGTTTTTTTCTTCCTGCATCATTATGAGGGCTTTATTGTCATTTCTGGAGAGTATTAAAGGTAATTTCAGTTATTGGATTTATACTTCAAATCCATCACTCCGTAGAAGAGTTCACTGATGGAAAAAAGGTTAATAAGTAATACCACCAAGGTGAGGGAGGGAAAAAGGGACTTTTTCTCCAAGGAAAGGACTTTAAAGGCGTAGATAGAATGTTTCCACTGCCAGATCTGCCA
This sequence comes from Myocastor coypus, assembly GCA_004027025.1. Taxonomy (NCBI): domain Eukaryota; kingdom Metazoa; phylum Chordata; class Mammalia; order Rodentia; family Myocastoridae; genus Myocastor; species Myocastor coypus. Next base: position 26,722 of record PVJA010022001.1, read on the forward strand.
TCCTGCCAGACTACCCATGTTGTTTATCTTAATGGTTAGATACATTAGAAAATCTGTAGAGGAGAGGCAGCCCAGGAGTTAGTTAATACTTCTAAAGCAGTGGTTCTCAACCTTTCTAATGCTGTGACCCCGCAATACAGTTCCTCATGTTGTGGTGACCCCAAACCAAAAAATAATTTTGGTAGTTACTTCAAAACTGTAATTCCAAATAAATAACATTTTCCAATGGCTTTAGGTAACCCCTGTGTTTTGGTTGTTCGACCCCCGGCAGGGTTGCAACCCACAGGTTGAGAACTGCTGATCTAAAGGAAGCATCAGATTGGAGCTCTATGAAGCTCTACTGGAGCTTTATGGCTCTGCCCAAATGGCAAAAGGAAAGAAATTGTGATGAAAATACCTCATTAGTTAAAAGGAACACAACTCATTCTACTCAGGCATGTGTTCACCTCCTTCACCTATTGCTTATAAAAAAAAAAAACTCTTCTAACCATACTATTATATATCATTGTTCTTTATATGCATGTCTAAAATTCTCTATTAGCTTTAAATTTTCTAGGAATAACATCTATATCCTCAGGACAAGGATGAGAATCTGACTTCTGATACAGCTACATCGTTCGAGGCAGGGCTCTCCTTCCAGGAGGCTGTTCCAACCTTTGCTGGAGGTGTTAAAAAAGAGAACAGGGGGAGTGAATGAACTCATGATAGCCATGCTCTTGGGAGTGGTGACCATCACCGCTGTGGCTGCTGCAGTTGGAGCGGTGTTAAGTCTGGGCATATAAACTGTATCGTAAGAAGTAAGAACAACTGTGGACTTTTCAGGAAAATGCATGGAGTCTAAAGCAAAAGAATGTGGGACAGATTGTTGTGATATTGAAATGTTGATCTGTGGTGTGATATCACTGAGATTCTGTCTTGTCAACAAGAGGCTGCTGATGCTTTTGCGAGATGGTTGTCGGAATTGTCTGGCACTGACCTGTTGCAGATGGTATTGAAAACCTTGATTCTTTTCATGTTGCCCTATGGTTTAGTGGATGCATTGTGATATGTGATCTCTGTGCTGTTTGGTAGTGAGGACAAATCCATCCACAAGTTATGCATCGATAGTCTGCAATCCTTGCCCTGAGTTTTCAAATAATAAAAGCGGGAGATGTAACCTGACTAGCATTTCAAGAAATGGAGTGTAATAAGTGGGGCCCAGGGGCAGCTGTGCTCTGTTGCTGAAAATCCCAGAAAGCTGGGATAGGGGAGTCCCAGAAAGCTGGGACTCCAGGTGATGGATGGCAGCTTCACCTGTGGGCTCTCTGTTTGTTTCTCCCTGCTTGGGATGCTGTTGGTTGACCCCTGCATGAATCCAATGATAGGGAAGGGATGGAAGTTAATGGGATCGTGGTCACATTCATGACTGGGCACGTGGTCCTCCTTTGTTGAAGTGACTATGCATGAGATCACACTGACAACCCTAAATAAAGCTGACTTGCTTCAGGGGTTTGTGGCTCACTGAGGGCAGAATCTCAGTCCTCTAAGCTACCTTTATCAGATCTTCTTGTCGTTCCTTTCAGCACTGAAACATTACAACATTTATCCTTTGGTTTCTCACATGAGAGAAATAACGTGATATTTAAACATCTCTTGCCTGACTTATTTCACTTAAGAGTATGGCTTTGAGACTGGGCATGGTGGCGCTCACCTGTAATCCCAGCACTTGAGAAGGTGAAAACAGAAGACTCACTACGAGTCTGATCTAAATAGTGAGACCCTGTAGACTCTGTACTAAATTGGAAAAAAAAAGAGTATGGTTTCCAGATGCATCCATTTAGCTGCTAATGTCTTATTTTTCCTTCTTTATGGCAGAGTAGTACTCCACTGGTATAAACACCACATTTTCTTTATCAATTTGTCTATTGATGGGTATATTCTTAAGGTTTTTTTTTTTTTTTTCTTTTTAGCGGGACTGGGGTTCAAACTCATGACCTTACACTTGCCAGGCAGGCACTTGTGCCACGGAGCTATCTCCCCAGCCCCCGCTTTCACTACTCTGAGTTGTGCTGTTACAAAGCACATGTATCCCATATGCTGGGATGTGCCTATACCAGTAGAACACTCACCCCACTGTTCCCTCGGGGTGCCCTCCCACAGCCGCTGTCCTTGTTTTTCATGACACAGCCTCATCTCTTCTCTGGAAATCTTATTCTAAACCAAAGGCAATCACTAGTTTCCTGGAGCTACTGCGGATTGAACTGGGGCCATTGCAGTGAATGATTTCCCCAGATCTTTTTCAGAAATCTCATTAAAAGCCGGGCGTGGTGGCTCACACCTGTAATCCCAGCACTCGGGAGGATCAGTGCGAGTTCGAGACCAGCCTGGGCTACAAAAGTGAGCTCAAGGCCAGCCTCAACTGCATAGCGAGACCCTGTCTCAAAAAGAAAAAAAAATCTCATTAAAATTAGATACTACCCTGGCTGGGCTTGAACTTGTGACCCTCCTGTCCCATCCTCCTGGAGTGATGGTGAGGTATCTCTAGCTGAATGGATGTACCTCAGGGCCATACCTGTGTCACCACATCCAGCTGGGGTTTGGTCTTTTTTTTTCTTAGGTGGAACTTTTTTTTTTTTTTTCTTGTTTCAGAACTTTTGTTTGTTTATTTATTTATTTATTTTTATGGCTGGCTCAGCCTGCCATGAGGGTACAATTGGTTCCTCCCTGGAGCGTGACCAGGGCCTGCCTAGAATATGACTGGCTTTCTTTCTAGAGCCGGATCAAGGGGTATGATTGGTTCCACCCTAGGGCACAATGGGCCCACATCAGAATGACTGAGCACAAAGAGACTTTTTAAAGGGCTGAAGGAGTCAAGACTTCACTTCATCGGAGAAGCTTCTGTCTTTGCATTCAGCCTGGACTTTACCATCTGGCTTGCAGCGCAGACTCTTCAGACTCCAGCTTGGATCTTTTGCCACCCGTCGCAGACTCTTCAGTGTATATTACAGACACTTCAGCCTTCCATCACAGACCCATCAGCTGACAGAGACTTACACGGAGTGCTGCAGTGAAGTTCAGACCTTGGAACTAAATTCTTTAGTACAGAGCGTGCAGACACCCTATGTACGCTTCCTCATCTGATTCTGTGGCTGACTATTATAAGCCAATATTATAATTCCTTATAGATTGTACATTTTGTGTTAGTATCCATTCCTTATGTTATATGTATTCTGTTGCTCTAAGTAAAACCCTGACCAATACACTGTCTTAGAGCGCTGTTTGGGTGTTGGGGCTCCCGGTCACCTCCTCCAGTGAGACGTGACTGGAGTACACCTTGAATACTCAAGGCCGCTGGGCCATGGCTGTGGGGCTGCGGGGCTCCGCCTGTGCCCCACACTGCAGGAGGCCACCTGTCTACACCGCCCACCCGGGACTCGAGCCTTGGCTGGCAGAATTTCCAAAGACCTGTAGGGAAGGAGTTTACCGAGTCACCTCAAGGAAAGGACTTGGGTACAACCAGGAAAAGCAGAGGTAACTGGTATTTCCTTTTGTGCCACTACTTTACTATTTTGTTGTTGTTAATGGGAGGAGCCAGAGCTTCAGAAAGTCCTGAAATTAATTATACACATGCATCACATTTGGAAGGCACAAAGGAAACCCATTTACAAGTCCTGGCTCATCAGCGGGATAGCCACTTGCCCTAATCCTGTAATTTCTATCTACTAAACACTATTATTTTCCTTTTCTGGGCGTTAAGCTAGTTGGGAAAGGATTCCAGAAAATGTCAGCACTCCTATTATTAATAGTGACACTCATATTATTAATACTGTTTATACTTTTTCATGGCCAGAGTTCTAGATACACGGACTGGCCGCAGCCATGCGTTCATAGGCTCACCGCCAGGTAGGGCCGCGAGTGCTCCCTACCCGGAGCCTGTTTGCAGCCTGCCCAACCTGACCTCACTTCCCGGGGCCTTGGGAGATCTCCCTCCTTTACTGGCATCCCTCACGGGTCCCGACCTCCTCCCAGGGCCTCATCACTGACACAGCTAGGGTGAGAGGTGGAAAGCCCAGCCAGGCTCTGGCCCGCAGCCTCCTTTTCTGGGTGGAGCAGCAGCTATTAATAACACCTCCTCCTTCTCTGACTTCCGCCCAGCGAGGCCCAGCCCGGCCCAGCCCAGCCCTCTTCCTCCCAGTCTCTCAGCACAGAAATAATTACTCTGAACGCGCTCTCTGAGCCCGCAGAGGGAAGAAGTCCTGATCCTCCTCCAAGGAGGGCATCGCCTTTTGAGAGCCTGTCCTGGACTCCAGCTAGGTCTCCTCCAGCGGTCCTCAGATTTTAGTTTACCATAGCTGGCACAGCTGGGAAAACCACTAATTTGAGATAAGAGTGGGCAATTTATTTGTTTATTTATTTTAGGGAAGGGTCTACAGGATGTTCAACGTCTCACCATTAGATTGCGCTTGTAGTAATCCACCTGTTTACAGCCTCTCAAGAGGAGTGGACAATTGAAAGAGATCCTGTCTCAAAAAAAAAAAAAAAAAAGTAGGGCTGGGGATGAAGTTCAGGGGTAGAACCTAGATTTGAGATTTCAGATAGAAAAATAAAAACTAGGCAGAAAGTGTTGTTGGCAATTCAGTTATATAGAAATATGACAGGAAGTTAGACAGGGCTAGGCCCTCCGGAGCCAGTGTAGACGACCCAAGGTCTGTGGGCCAAACCTCAAGGCAAAGGATCAAACCAGTGCACCAACGTAACTCCCTAGAGATGGATATTCCAAAAGCCAGGAAGTCACCCAACTCCCAATGGGAAAAGCCCCTGTTCTGTATCCATGCCCCGTTGCTGTGTAACTCACTTCCGCATTTGATCCTGATTGAATCAATTTTACCTGAGCGCTGGTGCTTGTAATCCCATTAATTCACCATAGCTGTGTCCCACCTCATGCCCACCTAGCGGGTTCTCACCCGCCCACCTTGGAGCAGCCTCACCCTATGGTTTTGCTCCATAAAAAATCCCTAGAAAAGACGGGGTCCGTGGCCAGCCAAGATAGCCCAGCAGGTTAAAGGGCCAGTTTAGGCAGATTTAGGGACCAGGGTTTGATCCTTGGCCTGCCGTGCCGCGCCCCCACCCCCATCCCCACGCTGAGCTGATGACTGAGATTGGGTGTGGTGGCACACACCTGTAATCCCAGCCCTTGGGCGGCTGAAAACAGGCAGGAACACTATGAGTGCAGGCTGTGTAGTGTAGCTTGTGCCAAATACATTTAATAATAATAATAATAACAACAACAACAACAATAATAATAATAATTGCATCGTGGCTTCAGCACAGAGCCCTGTTTAATATTTCTCCACTTCTACAAACTATGATAGCCCTCGGCAGTTCCATTTCACCTGCCAAGGGGCCCAGCTATTCCTTTTTACTTGCAAATCACCCTCTTTCACATGTGGTAGGCCGGCTTTTCACATGTAAATTACGTGTTCCTTGTAATTTACAAGGGTGGGCTGTCATGCTCCACCCACCAAGCCAAGATCAGGTCTCCAGCAGATCAGATCCCACACATTTCCACCCCAAGGCGCTCACACCCAGCACCCGGGTTATGAGCTGAGTGTCACTAGTTTCTCCAGGCACACCCTGCTACTCCTAGGTACATACTGAAGTCTCTGCCTAATAAACACGTTCCAGCTGGGCGTGGCGGCGAGGCCTGTAATCCTAGCAACTGGGAGGCTGCGGCAAGGAGGATCAGTGTGAATTCGAGACCAGCATGGGCTACAAAAGGGAGCTCAAGGCTAGCCTGAACTGTATTGCAAGACCCTTTCTCAAAAAGACAAATAGATAATATAAACAAATAAGCAAACACTTTCCATAGCTCTTAGTGAATGTGCGGAAAATTCTTTTGTCCAGGTGGTACTACAGATTGCTAAATTATGTAGCAATATCGACAGTCAGGGCTAGGCCCTTGAGGGAGTCCGTGGGAAGAGAAGAACACACTACAGCTGTGGCTGGAGGCGCATCCTCAGAAGGCCAGGCCTCAAGATTAAAGTGGAAGGACTACACCTCCCTCCGTCACAAGGGATAAACAAAAATGGATATGAAACCGGGATCAGTCACCCGAGTGGGTGACCGGGGCCTCCGGATCCATCTCTTCCCAAAAATGTCCTTGATCTTCTGCTGTAGGCAGCTAAATTAGATAGAAATATAGGCAGTCAGACAGGGCCAGGCCCTCAAGTAGACAAGACGGAAGCCAAGGCGAGTGCAATTTGGAAGACACAGATGCTCCCTATGGGCCACACCTCAGGACAAAACAGTAAACAAATGCAGCTACATACTTCCCTAGGGGTGGGCATCAGGGACTGATATTCTAAATCAGTATCAATCACCTTGAAAGAGCCCAAATGAGTCACTAACCCAACCCCCAACAGGAAGCCACCCTGTCCCATAGTCATGCCCACTTGCTATGTGATTTGCTTCCTCATTTGGTCCTGGATTTAATCAATTTGACCTGAGCAGTGGTGCTTGAATCTCATTGGTTGACCATAGTTTTCTTCCACCCCATGCCCACCTAAGTGAGTTCCCATGTTCTCCACTACCTTACACCTGCCTCAACCCAGGGTTTTACACTATCAAAATTCCTGGAGGCACAGCTTCCAGGGGACAACCAGCTGGGACAGGAGCTTTCTTTCCTCCAGTAACTCTATTGTGCTCATAGCCTGTCTGTTCCTAAAATTCATGCTTCGGTTTTAGATAACGTGAACTCATCCTAGGTACCTTTCAGGACAGGAGTTTCATTCTCCCGTATATCATTTGGAGGCCAGCCACTGAGATCATATTTTCCCTGTATCATTTCTGTGTACACTTGCTATGTGATATAGATATAGGAGCCGGAAACTCCCAACCTGAAGGATACTTGGGCCGAGTTCCTGTTCTCTAAAACTCACGAATGAATTTTGGGAACAATGGAGGTTAAAAGCATTATGCATTTATTGGGGGGAAACAAAGCTCCCGTCGGGGAGGGACAGATGGGGACCTGAGCAGGTGTTTCCAATCTGTCTCTTTCAGGGACTTCTTTATTTTTTCTTTTTAGGGAAGGGTCATAGGGTGTTCAGAGTCTCACTACTAGCCCAGACTGCCTGTTTACAGCCTCCCAAGCGCTTGGATTACAGGCGCGCACCATCTCAGTATATCCAGGGGGCTGGGCCCACACGGCAGCCCCTGGGGGAGCCTCTTTTATTTAAAAGTTACCAAGTCTGGCCAGCCCTGGTATTGCACAGCTGTAATCCCAGTACTTGGGAGGCTGAAGCAGGAGGATGGTCACAAGTTTGAGGTCAGCCTGCACTACCATTACTCAGGAAGATTAAGGACAGCAGGACTGTGTTTCAAAAAAACTAAAACCAAAAATCCGTGTGTGGTGGTGCTTACCCTTGTAATCCCACTGCTGGAGCAGCTGACGCAAGAGGATTACCATGAGCTTGAGGCCAACGTGGCCTACACAGTGACTTCAAGGGCTCATCAGTGGACTATAAAGCGAGACTATTTCAAAACACCATAAGCAGCAAAACAAACAAACACCCACTCAAAATAAGCAAAAAACCCTACCCAGTCTGGTTGCACTGTCATTAACAATAGAAAATGACTAAGACTGCGGAGGGTGATACGGCGAGTGTCTGGTTATGTGCTACGGCTTTCATTTTCTGGTACTATCAATAGAAGCCAGGATGGGGACATAACTCCATGGCACAAATGCCTGCCTGGCAAGTGCAAGGTCATGAGTTTGAACCCTGGTCCAGCAAAAAAAAAGCCAGGACCCTCACACTAAGTCGTATCCCCCAATCCTTACTTTATTCTATTTTTTACATTTTGAGACGAGGGCTTGCTAAATTGATAAATTACCCAGGTTGCACTTGATCTGGAGATCTCCTACCTCAGCCTCTAAGATTGGTGGTATTGCTGGCATGTACCACTACTCTTAGCCTGTGAAATATGCAACATGTCGTGCTGACGTTGTTAGGGATTTTTTTTTTTTAGCTTGTGGGATACTATACATTTTTTTTTTCTTTCAGGTTTTATCTTTTATTAGTCCATGCTTGCAGCACAGAAAATTTACATTCTTGTGTGGAGTCAGTACTCACACATGACCCATCTTTTCTTTTCTTTCCTTTTTTTTTTTTGTCTTTTTGAGACAGTGTCTGGCTATGCAGTTGAGGCTGGTCCTGAGCTCACTTTT
>PVJA010022002.1:0-10000 GCA_004027025.1 Myocastor coypus
AAAATACTATTCTCCTAACCCCTCTAAACTCCACTCCCTTTTCACAGTTGTGAGTGACTTCAGATAATCCATTTCAAGTCACCTCAACAAGCACTTACTGAGCACTCTTTGTTCTGATTGTTCAAGGGTATAGCAAAACCAAAGACAATCTACATGCTCAAAGAATACAGTTCTTTGAAAAGAACTCACTCTGTAAAACAGAAATAATTTAGGCCACGTAATGAACCTAACCTCATTTGCATTTAATTTACTTTTATCTATCTACAAATGTGGTAATTGAAGGTCAGTACATTAAGTGACTTTCTCAAGGTGCCAAATACTTAAAAGCAAACCTACATGTAATGTTCAGAAGAAAGGACATGATGGACAGAAAATCAATTTATTTACTGTAAGACTTCAAATATTCATTTACACAGTGTGCTTTCCTTTTATGACAGTGTTTTGATACAATAGTCCTTCTGGACACAAAGTAATATTTAAGGGCTTACAAAATATTTTTTACACCCTGTTCCAGAAATATCTTTACTGAATAAAATAAGGAATGACTAATGTAAATGAATTAAGGAATTTTCCAGAAACAGCAAATAATTCTTATTTTACATATTGAAGGGTATAAATTGCATTGCATTCCTAACCCAATATTGGGCGATGGGAAATATGTTCTTGTTGTTTTATGCAATATTTTGTATATGTGATAACTTATTTCTATAAATCTAAATTATCACACGAGTATGAATACCAGCTCCTTGTATCTTTTTTGCTTATGTGTGCTTAAAATGAAAGTGGAGAAACACAAGAAATATAAAGTATGCTGGAAAATTTCAGAATATCATAAAATAATTTAGGAGAAGGTAAGTTTTCTGACTTCTAAAATTATGTATGTTATCCTGAATTTCATATTGGGCTAATTTATAGTTTGTATTTTTCATTATTTTTGAAATTTTACTTAGATGTTCATAGATTTGTTTTAAAATGAAAAGGGACACTCAGTTCCTAATTTCATCATTTGGCTGACCAGACATTTAGAGTACAAATAGATTCTTTTAACAGATGAGCTAAAATTCTAAAAACCACAGAAGTAGCTGGCCCCATTCTTATGATTGCTGAGGAAAGCCTGTTGAAAAGAGCCAGTCTGCAAGCTGACCAACAGAAAAGCTGATACAATCACCTAGCAAAATAAAATCTAGGCTCCACCCTTCTGACAATGAAATCACGTGTGACCGAATGAATTCTTCCATAGTTGTACTATCACAATCCTTCTTTGGATAGTACCTGCCCAAGGTCCATCAGCTTGTTCTCACATGAGCGCCGAGGCATCAGCCAGGGTTGAAGGCTAGAAGACCCCAACTCTTCAATTCTCCCTTCAGCTCTCCCATTAGCTGGTCATTTCCCCAGCTCCATCTCTGCCACTCTCTCTTCTAGTCCCTGCGTGTGCTCTGGAACTGAACAGTTCAGCTCTTTGATCTTTGACAAGTAATTATCAGTCATTTATTTTAATTTTCTCCTGTGAAAAACAAACTAGTTAAGAAACCAAATTTCCAACCCACTGAAGGACTAGAAATGCCTTACAGAGAGGCCATATACTAATGCTGTAAGAAACCCTTGCTTCTTTAGCAGGAATTTTGCAAGAAATAATTGTACTCAGCCACCAGGACAAATGTTTGCAGCCTTATTAAAATGAGCACTAGTCTGGTTGTGCTTATATCTAAACAGTTTAACAAGAAGTTACATTTATCACTCACAAGTGCTAGAAAAGTGAATGGTGTGACAATACAATAAAATATCTATTTATTTAATAATATTTAATATTTTGACTTATCTATAAAATATACCTACAGCAGAGGGATGTGATGACTGACTCAGAGTTACACAATCATTTACGAGACACATTATTGCTAAAGAAATACACAAGGGAGTGAAAGGAATAGAACTTTCACAATGTTTAAACATATTTGAATACAGTGATGGCCAGGCCTTTTTTTTTTTTTTTTTTTTTTTGCAATACTACAAACCTAATTAAAATTGGTTGATGTTTTTAAAATGAGTTGTCTTTACTAACTGGGTGGTCCAGAAAGCGATCCTAGTATGAGGTACAGAAGGACCAGAATGCCTGCTAGCCTTAAGATGTCTGTTTTGCAGCTCTATAAGACATTTGTTTTTTCTCTAGGTAGGTTTAACTGGGTCACATTTTGCATGAGGGCAATAGTGTGATGTTGCAACAAAACAAACAAGAAATTTAATAAGTGTGTCTTTCTTTCACCCAGATAAATTAGCCCTTGCCTCGGGGATGGTTCTCACTGCCTGGGATGGCCACATCCCCAGGCTGGAGTTACTGCTGGTGGGACAGCCAGGGCCAGACACATAGTTAGTCAGGGCCAAACTCAGCCACTTATTTCTAGTATCAAGGAGCCAAGTCTTCCCACAGAAAATACATGAAGAGAGAGAGAGAGAGAGAGAGAGAAAGAGAGAGAGAGAGAGACTATTCTGAGTGGTCTGCTTATCTGTTGACATCTGCAAAGCTGGGCTTCTCGTGATCTGCCCCCTGCCTGCATAGTAAATTGAGGGGGAACTTTCCCTATAAAGAGGAGATAGCAGTTCACCTGATGTACTATTTCTACATTGCTTACCAATATCTTTATTTGATTCTTCAAACAAGTTAATTCTAGAATATATATTTAAGTACTCTGGTACTAAGGAATGTTGGTACAAGTTTTGAGTTGGTCTTTAAGAATACACCTTAGAATAATCATGCTATTGTCATAGGCATGGTAGGTTGGTTAAATTTAATGAGCTTCATTTTCTTGAGTTACATACTTGGAGATGTTATTAGCATAAAGGAAACCCCACTAAACCCCAAAAGCCTACTAAGAAATGTAAGCAAATTCTGAAGGATGAGTAAGTTTATATCCCTCTGAACTGGATATTTGAAATCCCTGCCATGTTCTATTCATGGATCATAGCCAATTTCAGTGGTTACAGCAGTAGCTTAAAATGTTAAAATTATGAAATTGAGTGTGCCTAAATAAAACAGTCAAAGAATAAAAATATGAAAGAATAAAATGATATCAGTATTGTTCCGAAAATTTATATATGCAAATGCATATGCATATGCATATACACATATATGTGCCTCTATACATACAAAGTTGCCCTCCAATGTGTGTTCCTTTCATTACACTGTAGGCATGAAGAGTGGAGTGCCACCCAGAGTGATGGTATGCGTTCGCTTTGTAAGTGTCCATGGTTTATGTTGTCAACTGGCTGCAGAATCAGCGTGTAGCATTAGCACCTAACATATAACTCTATTTGGCAGATGAAGACCTTGGAGAGCATGTGCCACACATGAATCCAGATTAGGCAGGTTTTCAATTTGCCCATAATGCACTCATTGTGTTGGAACTCTCTGTATGTACGTGTCACTTGGTATGGATGGATTTGTCTGACTTCTTGTCAAATCAATGTTTATTGACAAAAATCTATTTTGTTGTTTTGTTCCAAAAATCTATATTGGCACCATTCCCTGTGGGTATTTGGCTAGTCGGTGGCAACCAGAGATGCCAGCTACAGTTTTTACTGTTTTTATGGTGCCAGCTGCTTTCTTGGCTGGATTTTCTTTTGTTCAGATTGTAAATGAGGGCAAGACACCCAAATCCACCCCAGTGTGTTCAATGGGAAAGGACAGGAGCCCGATAGCTTAAGGCTAAGCAGCAGGGGCGTTCATGAATGAGGGGTCAGATAGAGTGGTGCTTGCAAATGTGGAACTGCACTAATGGCTGTTATGCACAAATGTACTAGGGAAGTGTGTGTCTACGAGTCAGGGCGGGAGAGGGAAAGGGGGCTTGAATGCTCTTGCAAGCGATTTTTATTTATTGGACTCACACTATTTTTAACAAATGCCATGCTAGATTTGGTTAAATATGTAAGAAAGCACTCAAAGTATAGGATAAAGTTTCTCATCACAAAATTATAAATATGTAATATATTTTTAAATACTGATAGATTATTACAGTAGTGGGTTAGCCAAGATTCTGCTCTTTTCTCCTTATTCCTAGCTTGTGTATTTTGACTATTCCAGTATTCTTTGGGACTTTTTCCAGCGATACATTGAGGGAAAGAGAAATATATAAAAATCAATTCCCTCAAGAGATTTCATTTACTCCCAGCTCTTAACAAATTAAGGAGCTAAAAGATTAAGACATGATAACAGAGAATTTAAAAATACCTATGTACCTAATGAGCTGGGCTTTTAGATGCAGTGATTGCCATAAGTAATAAAGAGATAGGTAAGCACTCAGACTGACCCCTACTTTTCAGTTTTCAGTCAGGGATAAGGGAGAAGACAGGTGAAAAGATGCTACGTGGCACCAGCGTAGAGGCCCAGGGGAGTTTGCTTCCTCCAGAGACACTAGCACTTTTATTTGGAAAAGTTACTGATCCAAATCCACCCTATGGGATTTTCCTGAGAGGAAGTTGAGGGACCGTTACTGATGCCTAATTTAAAGATACACATTGCAATGTGGTATTTCATAGCTGTGCTACCACTTGAGGGGAGAGAAAGTATGAAAAAAAAAAAAAAAGAAAAAGACTATACATGCAATAAATAAATTAAGCTTTATCATATTTTAGATGCATAAAGTTGCATAGTCCACAAGAAATTGTCATCCTAAGCACAGCTTTTTTTTTTTTAACATTTTATGTGTTGTAGTGCTGCTTCATGTATTTGTGGAAGAATCTAAGTACTTATAGATTTATTCTTCTACAATAGTGCATTGTGCAAATCAGAGAAACAATGTTTTCTATCTATACAGTATGTTCTTGGTTAAGAGGAATGAAGAGGAAAAGTTACTGGTTCATGTTCCTTTGTCCAATGGCAGCCAAAACCTTGGCTCTACCAGTAACCATCTCTACAGTGATTTGCTTTCCCAGCCCCATTCATTATGTTTCTTGCTTGCTCTGGCTACCTAGGTGGTTGCCATAAGAAACGGGCTGAAGGCTAATGAGATATTATTGGGGCCTTATGAAATCATAGGCATACGTTCAAATAAACAGCATCAGTATACGACAACTTCATTTCTTCCACGCTGCTCTGAAAACCTAGTACCTTCACCGGTAGTTTTGCAGGATGCCTTCAAAATCCGGTTTCCCTTCTGAGTCTCTCTCCAAACAGATTAAAGCCAAAGCTGTGATTGTCCCCAGTGATCACAATATCAGTACTCAGTACTTTTGTCTTTGTGTATCTAATAAATGGACTGCCTTTGAAAAAATCCTGACTCCACCAGGAACCAAAAGAGACACATCCTGGGGTCCACCCAACCCTGAAATCAAATGAGAATTTTTTTAACAAAATACCATAATAATTGGTTTTTCTGCTGCCTTGTATGCAATCATGAGACATGGAACCTGTGCCAAATATTTCTAAGCCTCTTAACATGATCAACTACATAGGAATAATGACAAAGGATTCAGGAGGCATCTTCCAGTATTGAGATCACAAATTTTCAGAAAATTAAGACATCAGCCTAATAATACCTTAAAGAAAGAATTTCTAATAAATTTGGTACAGAGCAACAAGATGTAGCAAGTAAGATGCTTCTTATTTAAACGTTTAAGAAAATTTCTTTGTGTGTTTATAAGAACTGTAAAAATATAAATGATATATGTTTAGACAATAATTAGGACAAGCATATTTTATCCCTTTTCCTGTATGATGTCCTATTTTACTGACTTCTCCAGTACCTGAGGCATTTGGAAAACTTAAAAAACATGGGGCAGGAGTTGATATACAATGTTGTAGCAATTCTACAATCATGTAGGAATTCTAGCAGTCGTGTTCCCTAAACTCAGCACACACAAATATATATTATTTAAGGATGGGTGGTCTTAAAATTTATGTAAAGGTCTGAGCAATACTCAACTATGTATAAATATATACTTTCTACAGAGAGAGAAAGTGAAACTAGTTAGCTGTTCACTGAGAACCCCTCTCACCCTTCTCTTTGAATGCTCACGGGTCACAAGGAGCAGACACGTAGTTCATGTCACCATAAGACACATGATCACAAACTATGGCCTTGATCCTGATGGTTATAGGCATTGTAATATTTGAGGTCCCAGCACATTATCACCTGGAGGGCAGCCTCTGGGTTGCATAGAAAGCCTGACAGGACTATCATCCCTGTCCTTGCTGCTGGCAGGGCACCTCCTAGGCTTGTGTAAAACAAGAAGTCTGCATAACCTTTCTGGGTCATTTACATGTGCCAGACAATCCTGGGAGTCTCAGCTCTCGGGAGCACTCAACTTCCCTGCTTGTTTATTTGAAGAATACATTTCTTCTAGCCAGAGCTAAGGATCTCTGATTTATCCTTGTTCTGGATCATTAATAGAGAGAAAATACACAGCAATATGGAAGGGAGCAGTTGTCCTGCAAGCATTCGACCAGTTCATTACATTGCTGAATTTTCAAGGAAATTCAAGGACTCTCATAAGCCCACAAATCAGAATAGAGCTTGTTAGCTAGAAAGATTCCGTGGAAAAGGCCTAGGAGATTTGAGTGTATTTTGCCTTTTGTGAATGAGAAATTAATATTAATGGAGTGACGGAATACAGTTCAGGAAACAGTGCCATTGAGTTTGCCCCAGAAGAAACAGAACCACCAGGGTTACATAAATATACACACATACCAGGGATACAGCATTTGTGAGAGGGAATTTCCTCCAGAAAGGCATGTGAGTAATGTAATATAAGAAAATGACTAGACGAGCAATTCAGAATGTGTAAAAGCACATTTCCTTAGAAACTGTTTAAAATGACCACAATTTTCTGGAGAAAAAATGCATTTAGATGTGGTATCACAGTATTTCATTTTTTGGTTGTTGTTCATTTTGTTTTAATATGTATATTTTCTTGTAGGATATTGGTAAATAGGAGGGTCTATGCCGATTGACAGTTTAAAGGATCTCCAATTTATATAAAAATATCATGATTGCCCTCTAGATTTATTATTATTATTATTATTAATATATTTGGTTGTTGCAGGGTCACACTTTTGCAGCTCAGACTCGTGGTGATCCTCTTGTGAAGATGATTATTTCATTATTAAGTAGTGACCTTTCCTAATTTCTTCCTTCTTTGAAAAATTTGCCACTCTACTAAGTGCAAGCAATGAAAAGTGCTTTTGTATTCTACTATCCTATTTGAGTTAAGGGTGCCTGCATAATTAAGCCTGGCCAGAAATCAACCATATAAGAGTTGAATGAATACCAAGTCCACTGGGGAGGATTGACCATATGACTGCTCTTTTCCTAAAACCAAGACACAGGTTGGATTTCCAAGTTTTAGAATGTTGCTCAATGAAAGAAATATGCTGCCCATGGGAAAAACATAAATAAAATGATGGTGCAATCTATAATCACAGGCACTAATGGTCACAAAATATTCTGCACAAAGGTTCGCTGAGATAGAAAAGATGTGAAAAAAGTTTAATACATAATCCATTTTAAGTAAAAGATCTTATTGCTAAAAAAAAAAAAGGAAATGAAAGCCTATCAGTAATTTCAAGTATTTTAGCTCCTATGTTTTAATAACTTTAGTATAAATATGACTAGATTAACTCCATAATCTGAAAATTTATTAATATGAAAACACCTGAAAGATAGAATAATATCTGACATATTAGCTCCCCTCAAGTTTTACAATGTAAAACACATTTTAAAAAGTCGTTCTATTGTCATTTCTTTTTAATTTTTTTTTAATTTATTTAGTGCTAGTAAATTTTTGCTTCCTGGGGTGGTTTTGCTAGAAAAATTAGAGCTCCATCTCTGCTTCTTTAGTTCTTGGAATCGTTCCTACAGAAAACATTTGAGAAACAACGCCAGCACTGGGAGGGAACGAAATGGAGATATCTGTTTGTCCTGCACATTTTGTATTTGGAAACAGTAGTACTTATGCTAGGCAAGAACAAAGGCATGCCTTCTTCTTTTATTCACAGGTAGAAGGGTTATTTGAAAGCAGATATCCTTGTTTTCATTCCACACCAATTCTTTATCTGTTACTCCGTTCTAATACATTAAAAGAGGAAGCAAAGATGAGTGCACTGCGGTCTGCATCAGAGCCCTGGAGTGGGTGGCAAGCAGCAAGCCTGTGGCATTTGCAGATGGGAGATGAGGACTGGTAGGCAGACGTAAGACAGCGTCGAAGGAAGGGATGGGTGAATTACTGATTTTTGCTTATTTCCATGAGAAGGAAATGTATACTATTTACAAAAATTCCCTTCTGCAAGCAATAAAAACTATTAAACCCCACTAGAAAGAAATTAAAAATATTCTAATACAGTTAGTATTTTCATGTTACACCCTCAAAAAGACATAGTCTATGTTTTACAAAATGATTCAGCAACAATGATGTTTTATATTTATTTACATGATCTCTGCTGACGGAGTCCATAATTTGGGAAGTACTTTTCTCTCTTTTTTTAATATTAAGTCTTTAAAGTGATGAGTTAATATTTTCACAGAATCAAGAAAACTTGCATTATTTGAACTCTTAACTCTCAAAACTTTTTTAAAATGCCTTTTCTAAATTGTTTTCAAAGGCCAGACAAATAGTTAAGTGGATTAAGGCACCTGCAAGCAGGTGCAGGGCCTCAGGGTTTAATCCCCAGGCCTGCCATGTTGGTCCCGCCCCCAGGACACACTGAGATGCCAATGGAGACTGGGTGTGGTGGTGCGTGCCTGTTATCCCAGCTCTTGGGAGGCTGTAAACAGGCAGATCATTATGAGTCCAAACTTGTAGTGAGACCCTGAACACCCTGTAAAATACAAAAGAAACAAATAAATAAATTGTTCTCACACGTGCCTCTCTCAACCCGTTTTATTCTCTGCCTAACTCTAGCCAACATAGTAAGCTTAATCAAATAGAACCACTTCCTCCTATTAAATGAAAAGTAACAACTAGATGAACTGCAGTATTTGAACCAGGTTTGAGAATAAGCTATAAGTATACTTAATATGGAAAGTCTTATACAAAAAGATCACTCCATGATGTCACGTGTTGGTACCCTGACTGCTCTATGTTCCATCACCACGAGCATTAACTTTCCTCAGATTCTTCGTGATGTTGGTGTGGTTTCTAGGTAAAGGGTGAGTTAGTAGAATGATCCCATGTTGACCCTTGTACTTTAACCAAATGGAGAGCTGCCTATGTTCTTTGAAAAGGGGCTTTGGTGATAGATAAAGCATTACTGAAACTAGAACTAGTACGAGTCATGGGAACAACTAGAAATGTTTTAGGAAACAGACATTAGGATATGAAAAGTCCTTTCAAATATGCACTGTCTAAATATGAGAAAAAATGAGAGGAACTATGAAAAATAAGTTTGGTGTATTTAGCTTTGTTTATGTAAGTAAAATATACAAGCTTGTAACTAGTTCTCTTTCTATTTCCCTAAACAGGTATCTATCATCTCTAAAGTTTGTGGGAAATACTTCTGGTATATTTGGAAAGTTATAAAAACAGCATCCCATATTGTAGAACTTACTTTAATAAAAACTTAGAATTATAGAAAGTGAACAAGAGAAAACTCATAATACAAAGTACACTAGCTCTGGAAGCAGGAAGTCTAAGCTTAATCCTAGCTTCATTTGTAGTGACTTTATGGTCCTGGGAAATTTAGTTGAACCATTTGTAGTTTCAGTATTCCTCACTGGAAAGAATTCACTTCTAAGATTTTCCTATTTCAGAAGGGAATATTTTGACATGTCCCAGATTCATCCATTAACTTTTTCATTTCATAGCTACAATGATTATTAGAAGTCTGTAGTAGCATCAGATGTCCTCTTGGCATTTGTTTCTTCTACCAAGCAGAATGCAGTCAGTTAGATATATCACGGCAGGAGTGGTTGAAAATATCAAGCAATCAGGCCCAGGGACCTCCAGGTGTTGAGATTTCATCTTCTGATTTCCCGGCATAGGAGACTTAGGAGTCTGTGCTCCTATGGCCTCA
>PVJA010022002.1:15000-22004 GCA_004027025.1 Myocastor coypus
TTCACGGATGGCCTTAACGATTTGCATTTCTGAGAAAGTTCACAACCGCTTCAGTGATCTTCAAGGGCCGGGCTAAATAAGTGACTAATTTCTAACATCCACTTCTTTTTTATTCAAAAGAACATTTTCTTAAATTGTATGCTTAGGAAGAACAAATCCAAAGGAAACTATAAAACATTATGTTTGCTCTGAAGTTACTGAGAGCCTTTCTGAGACTTGCTTATCAATAGCAGAGGTGGAGATGTGCAAGATTTCTTGGCAAAAGAGCCCAGGGAGGAGAAAAAATAATGGAGAAACAGGGTGGAGAGTCCTTGTTACCATTACATTAAGAACAGGTTTGTCTGACTCATGCTGACCTTAAAGTAATCTAATACAGAATCTGAAACTGTTCCCTGTGAATCACGGTTCCTGTCCTCCAAGTCATTATTGTTATTTTTATTATTGAGGAAACAAAAATCATTATGTGGTCAACTAAGTGGTTGACCATTCAAAACAAGAACAAAAATTGAAGTGACCAGCACCACCCATGAAAAAAGAAAAAAAAAAAAAAAAAAGAAAAAGAAAAAGAAAATATTTTAGCTTATATGTTCCTCTGCATCAGATAAAATAAAAGGAATTTTGTTTCAGGGGGATGCAACTTGCCTCTTAAATAAAGACGAGGGACTGTGGTGAAAAGTAAGAAGCCTTTCATCTCTTTATGTTTGAGCTTTTCCCTACTTCTCACTTCCTGTCTTGGGGACATATCTTAGTTATTTTATTTCAGTGACAAGCAGATATGAAAATAAATGAAGACTCACCAAATGAGAAATACACAGGGAGTTGATTTAGAGTGTGCCACTAGAACTGAGGTCTGGAATGACACACAGAGGTCTGTGGAGATCTTGGATGCGTCCTCAGCTTTGTAGCTGTATTCAGAAAGTTTAAGAGGGAGCCCCTAGTAAGAAGTTGTGAAGCCGCTGGGGGGAGCTCTGCCGTGAGCTCTAGTTTCTTCCTCTTTCCTTTTCCTGCCCAGCTGTGATGTGGTGAGCATTGCTCTGTGCGTGTTCCAACATCATGTGCTGCTTCAGGCTGCAATCATCAGGGCCAAACAGAGACTGAAACTTCCAAAACTGACACAATATCTGATTATTTCAGGTGTTTGTAGTAATAGTGGAACCTGACTAGTATACTTTCTATGTAGGGAGTCAAACATTGTCACTTGTATTTTGCCAGGGACCTGAGGGCAGGCAGAGAATGGAAAGACTTTATAGTAGGAATAATAGAATGCTTCAGGTGAGTTTTGATTGGACATTTGGGCTTACTGTTGTGGGAATGAAGGACTGCCCCTAGGAGTTGTGGGATTTCCTGCACATGCCTTGTAGTTGATTGCTTATTAGTCAGCAAGCTTCTGATTTCGAGATGGATACGTGGAGACGTAGTTCCCCAAAGGCCTAATTATAGTCTAAAGGGCTATTTAGCTTTTTTGCTTTCTTCTAATATTAATACCAGACGCCAGGCGTGGTGGCGCACGCCTGTAATCCCAGCACTCGGGAGGCTGAGGCAGGAGGATCGGTGTGAGTTCGAGACCAGCCTGGGCTACAAAAGTGAGCTCAAGGCCAGCCTCAACTGCATAGCGAGACCCTGTCTCAAAAAGACAAAAAAAAAATAATAATAATAATATTAATACCAGAGGGAGAGCTATTAGCTCTGCCTTTTGGATAGGGGTCCCTGGGGTAAGAGGTCTTGTTTCAATGACCTGTGGTGAATTGAGGACTACAAACCTCCCTTTTGTTGTACTTCTTGGACAACAATCTATCAGTGAATCATGTCTCCTCGGGGTCACTGAGGCAGGTCAGTGATGTTTTGCATGTTGGCATAGGTTAGGAAGATCACTTGTTTACAAGAGTTGTTAACTTCTGGCCCCATAGTGATAAAGAGACAAGATTAAGTATAGCATGAGTTGTTATAACAACTTCAGTGGTATCTAAGACCATAGCATGATTCTAGATAAGCCATTCTTTGTAAACCACTAATAACCTTGGTTCTCAAGAGTTGTTTTGGTCTGATAGGGAATCAAGACTTCTAGTTATTATCTTTAAGTTTTTCTTTATTGCTATAGCTATAGCTGCTACTGCCTTTGGGTAGGATGGCCATCTAGCAACTATACTATACTTCTGAAAAGTATGTCAGTGGGCAGAATTATTATCTTAATATTTGGATCAAGACTCACAAATCAATCTCACTTTTCTGATATGCAAAATGAAAAAGGATATTCTTACATCAGATATGTTATTATACTGCATGACAGGATCTAGCTGTTGATTAATTAGGTTAGGCAGATCTATCATAGTCCCAAACAGGGAAAATCTGTGTGACTTCTTTTACAATAATTTGAGAAATTCCCCCAATTTTGCTAAGAAATCTCTTCTATCCAGGGAGCAGGGCAATGGGACAAACAGAAACTCATGATCAAACATTTGGCCTTCAAAGTGACACAAGAGTAGCTCAGTTGGCCAGGCGTGGTGGCACTCGCCTGTAATCCCAACACTCAGGAGGCCGAGGCAGGAGAATCGGTGAGAGTTCGAGACTAGCCTGGGCTACAAAAGTGAGCTCAAGGACAGCCAGAACTGCATAGTGAGACCCTGTATCAAAAAGACAAAAAAAAAAAAAAAAAAAAAAAGAGTAGCTCAGCAGACTAAAGCACCTGCTTAGGCTGAGCGCAGTGGCTGGTGTTTGATCCCCAGCATGCTATGCTCACCCCGCCTCTGGGATGTGATGAGACAGCGCTTGAGAATAGGCACAGTGGTCCATGCACCTGTCATCCTTGTGCTTGGGAAGCTGAAAAGAGGAGGATCACTATGATTCTGATTTACGTAGTGAGACTCTGTAGTCCATGAAGATCCTGTAGCAAATACAAGAAAGGAAAAAGAAAAGAAAAAAAGTGACACAGGAGAGCAGCAGTAAGGAATATCCAATTAGGGATCCCCTCAACCTCAATAGTTGCTATAGATTTAGACTAGGGCCTCTAGAGAAGTAAATCCAAACAGATTTAAATTAGCTCGCCCATGACAGCCAGGGTTACCTAGAGTTCCTCAAAGAAAATGATGTCCGTGGACTGGGGCCTTGTAGATTCCCTCAGACAATTTCAGAGCAAAAAATGAGAGTTGGGGTTGGCTTAACTCCTCTCTGGGAACAGGGAAGATCAACCCTCCAGGGCCATGAATCAAACACACTGGCTTGTCGTACTTGGACAGGGTCCAGACAGTGGCTAGTAGCTATCTGCCTAGTGTTCAAACTTCTTACTCTTAAACCTGGAACCATGATTGCCTGCGGGTTTTCCCTTAGATGACCTGGGTGAGCTACATGCAGTGCCAATTGCAACAGCTATAATTCCAGCTTTGTACTTTTAACTGTTTTTCCAGATCTTGATGGTTAAACACAAAAAATACGATATCCAATGATTGGGTCATAGGTGCCTAGGGACCATCTGAAGTTTCTTCATTAAACAAAGGATAAAAACTCATATCCTCTTGAGATAGCTATGGGGATCTAAGAGGAGCGTCAAAGATATCTCTGTCTTCCTCAGTAACTACACTAATTGTCACAGTTTCTGGGTATTTCTTGTGACATAAGCCACAAATCCAAAATAGGGGGAATTTCACTGTATTTTCTGTTCTAAGCTAAAACAGTTTAATTGGAAATCATTCTCATATAATTTTAATTTCCATCCCATACCTATCTCTTATGATTTCCAAGTTAATATTGAAGCCAAATTATATTGCAGTAGTAGGTAAAGTGTTCCATTTTTTTTTTTTTTCAATTGAAAAGATCAAACCTTGCACATTAATCAAGGTTAAGGCCTAATCGAATCTACACATCATGGTTTATACAGTTTTCCTGGTTCATTTGTGGCCTTGTAGAGAGAGACAAGTAGGTCCTAGGTTCTTACAAAGGTACCTAAGGCACAAGGAGGAGACACAAGGAGCCCCACAAAGTATCCTATCTGAGACTCAAGTATTTACTGGAAAGATATCTATGTGTGAAGTTGGGAATGTAGCCAGCATCTTATAAAAGCACAAAAGAAAATCCAACTGAAGGCTTTCGGCCTCCATATTAAGGCCCAGTAACTTCTTAGGGAGCAGGGTTGAGCAGCTTGATGGCTCTACCTAGTTCTTCCAACTTCCATGAAATGAGGGTAGAGTCTTTCCCCCTGAGAATCCCTTAGACATGTTGATCTGCCTGATAGATTATGTTGACACTATCATTCATTGTAGATTGTCTTTACTTTATACTTTAATTTCATCTGTGATCCACTGGTTGTTCAATAGGGTTTTATTTAATTCCCACGTACTCATAAAGCTTTCGTGGTTTTCTTTGCCATTGATTTCCAATTTCATTGCACTATGGTCTGATACTATGTGCTGAATAATTTCAGTTCTTTTGCATTCAATTAAGTATGTTCTATGGGGAAGTGCTTGTTCTGTTTCAGAGACTATCTCATGTGCTGCTGATGTGGCATATTATGATGTTATATGGAGCACTCTGTAGATATCTATTAAGTCCATTTGATCACAATCATTTGATTTAGTTTTGATATTTCTCTGTTGATCTTTTTGTCTAGCTGATATAGTTGTGAGAAGGGAGCATTAGGTTCCCCCATTACAACTGTGTTACTCCTCATTTGATTTTTCATGTCTATTAATAATTGTTTTCTACACACTGCCACTGTATTTGATACATAAATATGTACAATCACTACCTGTTATTTTTGTAATTTTTTCTTAAAAAGTATGTAGTGGGCTTTTTATCTCTTCTGATGTCTTGACTTGATATTCACATTGTCTGTGAATTGTATATCTACCCATAAAGTTTTCTTGATTCCTGTCACATGGAATACTTGTTTGCATTGTTTCACTTTTAATCTATGACCAAAGAATGGATAAAAATGTGGCTATAAATTGTTTTTTGGGGGGTAGATATGTTTCTTTCCTGCATCATATTATTCTATCTTCCTTTAAAAAAAAATGTGTTAATGTATTTGGCACAGAATTTCATTATGTAGCTTGGCTTTCTTTCTTTCTTTCTCTTTCTTTCCTTCTTTCTTTCTTTCTTTCTTTCTTTCCTTTTTTCTTTCTTTTCTCAGGAGCAGGTACTGAACTCAGGCCTTTGCACTTTTCAGGCAAGTGCCTACTGTACTGTGCTATTTCCTCAGCCTCAATTCTCCTATTTTTACCTAGCACTGGGATTACTTGTGGCTGGCTCAGCATGCCTGGGGACAGGGCTGACATGGCCTGTGGTTTGTCTTCCTTCTTCATCCATTTTTCCAGTCTATTTCTTTGGACTGGTAAATTGATATTATTTATATTAATGGTTATAACTGTTATGTATTGGCTTATTTTTGTAATATAATTTTCCTGTTGATGGTTTCTTGTCTTTCTCTTCTGATTAGTTGCTTTTCCTGCCTGGTGCCTTGTTTCTGTTCACACTGTTAGTATTGTGGAGTTTGCTTTCACTTTCTAAAATATGTTTTATAACTCCTTGTAGAGCTATTTATCCTGGTGTGGTGGATTGACAACTGGTGGTCAACTTGAAACACTCAGCTGAACTGAAGCATTGTGGTGCTAGTTGTGGGAGGCTCACCTGAGAATTATTGCAAGAGGCACTAGAGGCAGAACTGAAGAAGGCTGTTAAAGGGAGAGGCTGTTAAGGAAGCAGTAGAAGCTGTTGGGAGCTGTGGGAAGCTGCTGGTTATCTTGGGCTATTCTGGTGGGGACCTTGTCATTCTGGCTTTCATGATGAACTTGACTGCTCTTATCAGAGGAAGAGCTGGGAACTCGTTGTTGCTAAGAATGGCTATGGTTTGCTTTGGGGTATCTCTGGTTCTCACAATGAGCGTCACTTCCTGGCTCTGGAGGGGAAAATGATGCACAACTGAGTCTCTTGGAGAAGCTTATTGAGTTGGCTTTCCCAATGGGAACTCAGATCTCCTCATCCTCACAGGAGCTTGGTACATCATTGTTGCTGATGATGGCTATAGCTGTTTTCTGGAGAGCTGGGGTTCTTAGCTTGAGTATGGCTTTCTGGCTCTTTTTCAGTTTTCTCAGTCTATTAACACAGATTCTTTATCCTGCAAGCACGGACTCTCTAACTTCCATTACTGACCTGAAGGCATTGCCAATGCAGATCCATGAAGTGGGCCTGCGTGAGCCATTGTCATGGCCTCTAAGCTAAAATTAGACTTTCAGAGGCATTATTACAGGCTCTTATCTTCAGCTGGACTCACACAGGCACTACTGTGTGATCCAGGGCTTCAGCTGCAGTTGTTGGTCTTTGGTGTGTGGAAAGACTTTCTGCTCTCTTTAGAGTGATTCATTATAAAATACTCTTATAAAATGTGTGTTATATTGTTCTTTTTGTAAAATCCTAAAGAATGACTTATGCCATGAATTCAGTTCATCTTTGTCACAGAAATATTTCATTTATCTATTAAATTCTGGAAAATAATTTTGCAAGATTCGTCAATGTAGGTTGGAAATTATTTTCCATGAAGTCTCAAAATACTTCATTTCAAGCTGGCCCCTACTTAAGTGCTTTTTTTTTTTTTTTTTCTTGAAAAGGCTGTTTTGACTTTGATTAGCTTACCTTTATTGGTGATTCGTTTATCATTTTTCTAAGAACTTTTACTAGTTTGTTCTTGTGCTGAATTTACAGAATCTTGATTATTGTATTCTTTCTGTAGAATTACTTTGGCCATGACTAATTAGAGTACTATGTGCATCACTTATCTGTATGTTGAGTTTCATTTCAATGTACTCTGTTTCTGCTATTACTTCTCTGTACAGGGTTTGTTTGCTTTTCTGAGCTCTGCATTTTCATTGACTCAAACCAGCCTTAGGTTGTTTTCTTTGCTTTGTCTTGCAGTTGTTGGATTTTTTTTAATGGTCCCTTGTTATTTTTAAGATCTTTTTTAAGGGCCAGCCAAATATCTCAGTGGATTAAAGCATCTGCATGCAGGCACAGGGGCC
>PVJA010022002.1:22104-34919 GCA_004027025.1 Myocastor coypus
TTTTTTTTTTTTTTTTTTTTTTTTTTTTTTTTTTTTTTTTTTTTTTTTTTTTTTTTTTTTTTTTTTTTTTTTTTTTTTTTTTTTTTTTTTTTTTTTTTTTTTTTTTTTTTTTTTTTTTTTTTTTTTTAATCTACCTCTACATTTGCTGCTCAGGTACTTCTTTACATTCATCATCATTTTTTTAACGTGTGATATTATTTTTATTGATATTTTCTACCTTATGTACACATATTTTGTTTTATTTCTTCTATTACTCTTCCAGTAAATTTAGGTGGGTGCCTTCCGATTTGTTTTCGGTGGGTTAGAAAACCAGGAATTCACTTGTGCCTATGTTTCATCTTTTTCTCTCTTTTTATTTTATTTTTTGACGTGTTTTTTACATATTTTTTCTCTCTTTTTAATTTAATTTGTTGGGGCAGTGAGATAGCTCAGTGGTCTAAAGGATCCTGCTTAGGCAAGCTTAGGCAACAATTACAAGGACTGCAGTTTGATCCCCTGCACCACATGCTGTGCCAGCCCCACCCCTAGCGCAGGCTGAGCCAGCCATAAAATACATAAATTAAAAAAATTTATTTGTTTTCTATATTTTTCTTATATTATATATCTTTATTACTGGTACCAAAGCTTCCCTAGGAAATGTCTATTCCTCTGAAGTAGCTTCTAGGTGTAGCTGGCTGTTGGCTTTTGGGTCTGTCCCAAGATACTGTCTTCCCACTTTATTAGAGATGATATATTGCTATCTATTTGACACACCACCAGATTCTTTGGTACTGGCCACAGGGATGATTTTGACCCCAAACTATCACAGTGTTCTCATACAAAGGTAACCACTGATTATAGCAAGTGTGGTATCTTGGCTAGAGTAGTAGGACAATACTGACAGCATCAAAAGGCACAGCCTAGAAACTTACAATGTGTGTAACTGCTAATTTGGCATCTGTAACCATAAAAACAAGATCCGTATTATATAACAATACCCAAAATAGACCAGGAAGGTACATGCAGTGGGTTTCTGCTTGGTAGGGTGATTTTGTCTTGTAGGGAAGGGAAATTTAAGAGGTATAGGGGACACAGCAGCAATGGCTGAAAAGAAATATAGTAGAGGCAACTCTGAAGGACAAAGGATGATCACCCAAAATTTGGCAAACTGGAGAAGGGACAGGAGAGAAAGAATCAAGGAGAAAGCAAAATAATTTTGAGGATAAACAGAAAGATGAGACACAGTGTTCATTTACCTGTGTAGCTGTTGATACATTGTGTCAACATGGCTGGCTGACTAAGTACCCCAGTTTCCTGTTCCTCCCTAAACCATAACCAGGGCCTGCCTAGGATATGATTGGCTCCTCCCTAGAGCCAGATCAAGGGCCTGTCCTAGGGTATGATGGTTCCTCCTTCAGGCACAATGGGCCCACCTCAGATTGACTCAGCACAAAGAGACTTTATAAAGGGGCTGAGGAAGGAGCCAAGACTTCACTTCATTGGAGGAGCTTCAGTTTTCACATTCAGCCTGGACTTCATGGTCTGGCTTGCAGTGCAGACTCTTCAGCCTCCAGCTTCGATCTTTCGCCATCTGTTGCAGCGTCCATTACAGACACTTCGGTCTTCCATCACAGACCCATCAGCCGACTGATAGAGACTTTCACGGAGTGCTGCAATGAAGTCCAGACCTCGGGATTGAATTCTTCAGTCCAGAGCTTACAGTTGCCCTCTGCATGCTTCCTCATCTGACTCTGTGGCTGACTGTTGTAAGCCAATCTTATAATTCCTTATAGATTATATATTTGTGTTAATATCCATTTCTTATATCGGTTGTATTCCTCTAAGTAAAACCCTGAGCAGTATCACTTGTATGTATCGGAGAACACGGAAATGCTGCCGAGAAGACACAGGCAGGATGGAGGAAACAGAAGCAAACAATAAAAGACAATAGCTAAGACAAAAATAAATAAATAAAAATAGAAAAATGCATATAATTCCACTAGTGCTCCAAGACTGGGATTAGTTCCTTCATTGGAGCCAGAATTTTTACTGTATAACATCACCAAGTCTGTAGTAGAAGTACTGCTGGGTGTGAGGCTGATACTAGCCCTACTCCTCCTAAACTAGTTGGTTACAAGGTGATGAGAATGACCTCATTCTCTACTGTCCTAGGCTTTTTTCCTGTTGGTCACAAGGTTGAGGGAGGGATACAGGGGGCACCATCGTCCTGTCACCAGCTAAGGTCTGTTGCCTGCTTGTCCAGCCAGTCACAGAGAAGCAGGGGGCAACTTCTAATCCTTTGTGGGTAGGGTGCAGACTGGTTGTGGTGTTCATAGGAATGTAGTCTGGACCCCAGCTGAGTCTACTTCTCAACTGAATTACCCTCAGTCTGTTATTTATCTGCCAGCTATCTGCAGTGACTGAATCGCTCCTCTTTCATTTGATCTCAGGGCATTGGCAATGAAGGACCCAGGGGTAGTACGGCTGGAGTTCAAGCTTAGAACACTATGAGATAAAATGTTGGCCCCACCCAGGAACTACAACTTCACATACCTGTGGCAGGACACGGCTCATCTTCACTTTCCAACTGATGTCTGTGTCATGGCTGACTCAGGAAAGTGTATCCTGTTTGCATGGCTCCCTCCAGCTGCACGGCACTCTCTTGAGCCGGTTCAGATCTCATTCTCCCTACAAAGGGCAGTTACCTGCGCTGACTCCAGGTCCTCCATGTCAGTTCCACAGCTGCTCAAGCTAAGTGGTGGGCTCTGGTTTGTGGCAGTGAGCTATTCCTCCATTCCTCTTGTCCACCAAATCCTTTTTTCTTCTGCTTTTCTATCAGTTCCCCTGCAGATCTCTTGTGGCTTGGAACCTCTTTGATTTTTCTCTAAGCTGTTGAATCCAGACATTCAGCACTTTGTTCTGGAGAAGCCCAGTACCTGACACTCAGCATTTGCCATTTTTAAAACCCCCTGAACACCACCACCATACACACATTTTCTAGTTTTGAGAATGATTTAAAACGAAACATTTAGGCCATCGTTTCTTTTTTGTTAGATGCTTTTCTTCTCCTAAAATCAAAATATTCTAAAATGTTCATTATCTTTTAAAACTTAATTTCTATGAGTTTTCTGAAGCTAACCTAATACTCTTTGTTGCCTCTTTTTCCATTTGTAGTGCAAAGAAGTGAACTGAGGTTAAGTTCCTAAAGACAAGGATTAGACTACCTCTTTGAGTGGTGAAATATTTTATGATCTGAATTATGAAAGAACATGCTCTCATTTTTTTCTTCACCATTGTCAAAATAGGAATGGCTTTGAGAGCTCCATCTCCAATATTTGTTGTTGGTTGATTTCTTTATGATAGCCATTCTTTCTGGGGTGAGATGGTATCTAAGTGTTGTTTTAATTTGCATTTCACAGAAGGCTAGCGATTTTAGAGCATTTCTTCATGTCTGTAGAGGCTTGTATTTCTTCCCCTGAGAAGTGTGGGTTCATCTCAGATGCCCATTTCTAGATTAGGTCTTTGAATTTTGTAACCCTATTTTTTTTTTTTTTTTAGTTTTTTTAAATAAATTCTCAATAGCAAACGTTAATCTGAATACTTGTTAATTAGATTTTTTTTTTAATTTGTGAGTTGTCTTTTCACTCTGTTGGTAATTTCTTCTGACATGCAAAAACTTCTCGGCCAGAGGAGGTGCCAGTTGGTGATTCTTTCAAGTGTTGCATGTGCATTTTGACTTTTGTCCATGAACTGCTTGCCTACCCCTATGTCTTCAAGATTTCATCCTACTTTCTCTTCTAGGAGATTTAGCTGTACATGGTTACAAGGTTAACCCTGAGGGGGTTTGGCTGACTTTGTCAGATACAAAAGTTACAGTTTTATTATATAGGTATTGCTTTAACTTGGCCTAAATCCCCCAGCATGAAATTATAGCTATGAGGCATAACAAAGCAAAAGGCTGTGATGTAAAAGGCTCAAGTCAACAGATTCAGACATTACCAGTTCTGCCAATAACCACTACTATTATGGAATATTGGGTTATGTGTACAATTATTTTCTATTAGTTAAATGAGAAGAAATATTTGTACCAGTAGCATTTAGAAAAGTTATCATGTCTGCGTCTTATACTTGGGACAACTACTATGAGCGCAACAATGTGCATGGTATTAATAATAATAATAAAAAAACTCCATTATCCCCTCTCCTGTCTTGTTTTCCAAAACAGTTCTACCTTTATTGTTGTGACCAAATTCTCTGACATACATGTTGTCTCTGCCTCCTTTTCTTGTAGAACTGAGACAAATTACTCTTCTTATATAAAGAATAAAGATAGCATAAGCTCTTATTTGATTGTCTAAGAAATAGATTAACTAGACTCTCTTGGTGTAATTATTTTTCCTAATAAGTACACATATTTAGTTACTGAAGAGAAACTATAAACAACATGAAAAAATTTAAGTGTTAGTTTAAGGAAAGAGAAAAGTATATAAAGTTTAATTGAAACAGAATTACCTGAGTTCAAATTTAACTTTAGCATTTGGATCTCAAGTTTCTCTTATGAAGAAAATGCCCTTTTACTTTCTTTACAAGTCATTGTCATATATACCTTTGGAATCTTACATAAGAGTGAACCAAGCTAAGATGTACACATTACTGGATCCCTAACCTACTCAGATTAGTTTCCTATTTATACCATTTCTCTCTGAAACATTTAGATTCTGTTACCTATTCGAAACACCCTCTTCAGCTACTAGCACACTCCTCATGCCTCTCTCATCAGACTTGCTTAAATATCTTGCTTTGCCTATCTTAAGGGTCTTGATGAGACAGCACTGCTGTTTTATACTTTCATGACATTTCTCTGAGTCACACAAAACTACTTCTATTTTTCTATCTTTTCTCAACTTAATTATCTTTATTTTGTATTATTATTATTGCTATTATTTTACATATTTGGTACAGGGTCTTGCGATGCAGATCAGACTCAAAGTGGTTCTCCTGATGTCAGCCTCCACAGTGCAGAGGTTGCATGCATACACCATCATGAACCAAAACTAGCTCAGCACACATGGAGACAGGGCTGGTGTGCATGTGGTGCAGAAAATTGAACCCCCATCCCTACATGTGCTTAAGCAGGTGTTTAGTCTACTGATCTATCTCACCTGCCCACTTAAGTATTTTTAATTGAAGACTAATGGAGGGTTTTGACATAACCACAGCAAAAAGTATTGTACTAAGGACCCTGGATGAGAGTGAGACAAAATATGAATGGTCAAAGGGGTTCAAATGTTGGTATCAACTCTGGCCTTTCATTTCATTATGTACTTTGCCACCTTCATTGTTTAAACATCCCTATTCAGTTACCTAACAAAGTATATTGCTTCTTATCTCATAATATGATTAACATTCATTTTGGAAATCCATAGTCTTCCAGTCTAAGCCTCACAATAGTATTGGTGTCATAAGAAAAGCCTTATTATGGGCTCCTTGTGTTCTAGTTGGCATATGTTGAAATAAGAGTCACAACTTCATATTGGAACTTCACCCTCTCTAGTACTACTAAAATATACAATTTAATTATAACAACTCCCTTCAGGCTCTATAAATCACCTTTGGAATGTATCTCAAGATAACACTATAGCCAATCAACCAAGACCAATAAAAAGTCAGGAGCTGTTAGCTACAGATAAGTAGATATCAAGTGAAGGAACACACACAATGAAGAGATTAAAGGGTCTTGGTGAGAGAGCACTGGTGTTTAGAAATGACTAATTTTATTCCACTGTTTCCGGTGAGGAGAATAAAAAGTAGAAAGAGTTAATATTTCAAGTGTGTCAATGAGTAATGTTGCTTTCTAAGAGTAGCTGTTATCTACTTTTCTTTCACTTGTGCCTCAGCTTCCAAAACACAATAAGTAATCAAAAGTATTTGAGTAACGTCTGAATAAATGGTATAGTCTTCCCCATCAGTAGACTAACTTAAGTCCTACTGATTCCTCATACTCATGCTATGATTTTTCCCAAAGATCCAGTATTTAGGGCTCCATTACAATTCTATGGATCCAGATCTCTATAGTTCATTCTCTCAAATTTTTAGTGTAGTAATTAGGAAATGCTATTTTGTAATATTGTTTCCAACTTTACACATATATTTTTGTCTCTTTAAGACATTAATTTTTTAGGCAAGACTTATTTTTGTATCACAACCCTAAATTATTTTTACTTAAAATATTACGTAAAATGTAAAGATGATATGGTCTATACTTTCAAAATGCTAAAGAACCAACTAAAAGGCTTTTATAAGTGCCAAAACATTACATATTTAGTTATATAAGTCTTGCTTTAACTTGGCCTTAACCACCCAGAAGAAAAGTTTAGCCGGGCGTGGTGGCTCACGCCTGTAATCCCAGCACTTGGGAGGCTGAGGCAGGAGGATCAGTGTGAGTTCGAGACCAGCCTGGGCTACAAAAGTGAGTTCAAGGCCAGCCTGAACTGCATAGTGAGACCCTGTCTCAAAAAGACAAAAAAAAAAAAAAAAAGAAAAAAGAAAAGTTTAACCATGAGGCATGAAAAGTAAAGCAAGATTAGTATGCTGAGCTGAAGAAGGCTCAAGTCAACAGCTTCAGACATTGCTAGTTCTGCTGATAACCCACTACAATTATGGAATATTGGACTATGTATACAACTACTTTCAATGAGAAGAAATATTTATACCAATAGTGTTTAGAAAAATTATAATGTCAGCATCTTGTACTCTGGACAACTACTATGTTGACAACAATATGCACTGTATTAATTATTGTGGCTGTCCTACTAATGTGTTTTGAAACTGTACCATTAGTATTTGTTATTAAAAGTAATAAAAATGAATGAATGAATGAATGAATCAATCAATCAATCAATCAATAAGTGGCTTTTAAACCTGATGAACAAGTTCATCAATATTGGACGATACAATATCAACAATGAAAATCAGTAACTTGGAACTCTAGATTTAGATCAGTGCTGCAGTGCCTGGAGGGCATGAGGTTCTCAGTTCCATTCTTGGTACCCCTCCAAATCAGTAACTTTTCTACATAATGTAATAGTTAAACAAGTGTCACATACTTTCATGATATGTCATGTGTAGAAAAAGTTTAAAGCTGGCATCAAATTGGAAGGGAAATTATTAGAGACCAACAAAGAGCTCTAAGGAGAAGAGCAAAGAGAAAAAAATGGAGGATATTACAGAGAACAGATAACAAAAAATGTGCATGCACAACTATATCAGAATTAAGCCCTTTATTTAGTATTAATTTATATGAACTAATTAAATAATTTACATAATGCATACCAGAGATTGTGCTGGCTTCTAGACTAAGGGTAGCCAAGAGAGATGACTCCTTAATAGAACTTAAAACTTAGTGACACAGAATGACATTTAACTAGAAGCTGAATGAATAAAAATCAATCACATATTGTGATCAGCACACCAAAAGGCAACAGAATGGTATGGTGACAGAGAGTAAGATTTTATGTTGTCTTGTCATAAATCTCCGCAAATAACACAACATTTAAGTTTAATACAGGAAACAGGAGCTAGTCAGAGGATGAGCATTCCAGTCAGAAGTAATTTCAGAGGCAAAGGCCATGAGATGAGAAAAGCTTTCTTATATTTGAAAAAATAAGAGAAAAGCCGAGATGTATAAAGAACTATCCATGACAGGCTGCTATGAATTGGGGAGCTCAAGGAAAGAGACTATAATGACTTATGCATGATGGGGGACATAAGTTTCAACATAACTATGGAAGCAGGTTCTACACATAGTGTAATTTTGCTGTCTATATCTTTACACAAAGTTATATTAATCATTAGAATCTCAGTTTTTAGCCTACATATCAGATTCTCCAAACAATATTCACAAGAGAGCAATACAGGGAGGATAGTCACAAAGAAAAACATTGCTAGTTCTATGGAATATGAGTCAAATTATATTTGCAAATTGGCAAGGATAATTTTTATTTTTTATTTTTTATGATACTCTGGTATGTTTTATTTTATTTTTTGTCTTCTATATTTTTTAAGTGGAAACATAATTTTTAAAATTTCTCGTACTAGAAGAAAATATATCATGTCTTATAAGCAGATTATAAGTCAAAGACACTGTAAATCTTAAAACAAAAATTAAGATTCAATAATATTCAGAAAATTAAATATTAATTCAAATTGAATATTTTAAAATAACTAAGAATAATTTTTCAGGATGGTAAATAATTAGTATGAATAAAACATAACATAAATATAGCAATGGCAAATATATGAGTGCCACTTCTAACAGTTTTGGGATAGGTTATCACACAAAGTTGTAGTATGTCATGGACATAGATGGTGTCCATGACGCTTACTTGCGGCCAGGGGTCACTTGTGGGACTGAACTACTGCTATTTCCTTCATATTTACCCTGTAGATCTGGACAGAATCATGACCCACACATGCAGAAGTCCATTTGCAGAACATGTTGGTGGAAATACTTTGCTGCTGTATACAAAATAACAATTGAAACACTGCTTTTGTATAACTCTTTTTCTCCTGCGTTTAATTGTTTGCCCTATTTGGTGGGTTATTTCTATTCTCCTTCATGGAGCTGTGGTCATTTGGAACCCTCTCTAGAATATCTTTTAGCAAACTATAGTGTTGGCTTTGTCATCATGAAATTCTTTACTTGTTCTTTGTCATGGAAGTATTTCACTTCTCCATTACACTTGAAAGAGAGTTTTGCAGAGTGTATCAATTTGGGTTGGAATGTGTCTTTTTACAAGACTTGAGGTACTTTGCTCCACTCTCTTGTTGACTTGATGGTTTGTGAAAAAAAAAAAAAAGCTGTTGTTTTTCTAATAGGTTTTCCTTTAAATTGATGTTTCTTTCGTCTAGTGGCTTTTGATATATTATTTCTGTGCTGAACTTTAAGGATCTTGATTATTATACTTGAGTGCAGTTTTAATTGGTTTGACGTTATTTGGAATTCTATATGCTTCAGTTACCTGAATGCCAAATTGTTTCCTGATATTTAGGAAGTTTTCAGATATTACTTGTGTCCATATTCTTTTTATACCATTTGTATTGACTCCTTCTTTCTCATGGATGCCTGTGAGTCTCTTGTTGCTCATCTTTGCATCATCTTGCAGATGTTGAATTACTTTTTTTCTGCACCCTATGTTTTTGTTTGTTTGCTTTTTTGTATTCTTATGCAAGGGTTTATAGAGTGTTCATGGTTTTACACCCAGATTAGACTAGTAGTAATCAGCATGTTTACAGCCTCCCAAGAGCTAGGATTACACTCTTGCATCACCACTCCCCATCTCAACTGAAGGTTCAGCATGCCCCGGGGGTGGAGCTGGCATATCAGGCCTGGGGTATTGAACCTCAGTTCACTGAGCCTGCTTACAGGTGCTTTAATCTGCTGAACTATTTGGCCAGTCCTTAACTTGTGCTCTTTTTGTTTTGTTTTGTTTCATCCTAATTATTTTTAAGAGATCTTTTTTACCTTCTCACTAGCTGCAATGTTGTCTTCAAGGTCTGGAAGTCTATTTTCACTTTCAGTCAAATAGCATTACCAGCTAGTGATTGTGGTTTCAATTTCCTGTATAGCACTTTAAATATTCATGCTTTATATTTCTTTATATTTCTCTTTCATGGATTCTATCATTTTTCTATTCTCTTCTTTTTTCATCAGTGTCTTCTTCAGGAGCATTTAGTACTTCTTTCATTATAGTTATTTCTTTTTCTACTTCAGAAATTATCTGTGATCTGATTTCCTCTATGCCTTTCTGGAGCTTTTCCTTTGTTTCAGACGCTATTATCTCAGCGATCTCAGGTGTGTGATTTCCAGTTTCTTCTATGCTATTGATTCCTATTTTGTTCTGGTTGGACTCGGGACTGAGAACACATTTTGCTCCTTTTCTTTGTAATTTTGTATATGTCTGTTTTCTGTCCTTTGACGTAGAGCTTTGGTAGAGTTCTTAGCTTAGCACCAGATCTTGATGTATCAAGTTGAAACTTGTCCAGGCGGGTATGACTTGGATCTGGCTGCTGAGCTCCACTTCTTCCTGCTGTAGCCCTTGGAGGTAAACCTGCTGTGCTACTCTGGAAACATGTTCTGCTCCTGGATCAGCTGGGTAGGTTTTACCTCTGTCCACTCTACAGGGAATTCCCCTGCAGGGTTCCACACCTGACATGCTGGGCCTGGACTCTGAGTTGAATGAAGGCCCAGCGAGCACCATATCTTCTCACTCAATACTGGGCCTGAGTTCTAGGTTGAGTGAGGATCCGGTGGGCCCCGTTTTTTCTCACTCACATTGGTCCTCAGCTCTGGTTGAATGAGAACCAGGTAGGTCCTGGGCTGTCTCACTCACATACTGGGCCTGAGCTGTGGGTCAAATGAGGATGCAGCAGGCACCAGGATCTCTTACTCACACACTGGGCCTGGGCTATTGGTTGAACTGGTTGAATGAAGATCGAGCGGGCCCCAGGTCATCACCTCACACACTGGGCCAGGACTCTTACTTGAGTGAGGACGAGCTGGGCCCCAGATCATCTCGCTCACACACCAGGCCTGGGTTCTGGGTCAAATGAGGATCCCACAGGCTGCAAGATGTCTCACTCACACTCTGGTCCTGTGTTGAATCGGCAAGGATAATTTTTAAAAACGTTCATGAGGAATATGATCATTATGCCTTATAAATATATATACTAATAAAATTAAAAATTAAAAAATCAACCTGTGTGGATTAATGTTGCAAGTTAGATTTATCACATCATAAAAGCAACACATCAAATATATACTATATATATATATATATATATATATATATATATATATATATATATACTTTAACTATACATAAGTTCACAAAGCCCTACACATTTTCATTACATTAACATTTTTAAGTTCTTGATAGGAAATTAAAAGAGCAGTATTTATTTTTCTTCATATTCATGTCCATACTATATTAAGGCTTTATATACTATAAATGTAAATAGCATAAAAGATTCCTATTAAAAATGAACC
The DNA here is from genome assembly GCA_004027025.1 of Myocastor coypus. Classification (NCBI taxonomy): domain Eukaryota; kingdom Metazoa; phylum Chordata; class Mammalia; order Rodentia; family Myocastoridae; genus Myocastor; species Myocastor coypus. The sequence continues at coordinate 33,131 of PVJA010022002.1, forward strand.
CAGAAGCTGGGCATGATGACACAAACTTAAGGATACCTTTCGAGAGTCTGAGGCAGAGAGATAGCAAGTTTGAGATCAACCTGGGCAGTTTAATAACTTATCTCAAAAGGAAATAAAAATACAAACAAAAAATGCTAGGGTGAAAACTAATTGCAAAGCCCCTGGGTTCAACCCCAGTGCTGCCGTGTCCTTCCAAACAAGTGAGTGTTGCACAGTGTCAGGCCTCCTTAAATTACAGTTTATAATATGAGCGCTGAGTCCCAGGAAACCACAATGAATAAAATGAAACTCGAAAAATCGTAAAAACCTTTGTTTAAGGGGGCCTGGCAGGATGGCTCAGTGGTCTAAAGCGCCTGCTTAGAAAGCTTAGGCAGATGCAGGGACAGTGGTTCGATCCCCAGCGCCACATGCTGGCCAGCCCTGCCCTCAGGGCAGGCTGAGCCGGCCATAAAAATAAATAAATAAACAAACAAAAATTCTGAAACAAGAAAAATAAATAAATTAAATTAAATTAAAAAACCCTTTGAAAAGTACTTATGACAACTAATTAAAGTCTATTGCTTTTATTAAAAAAAGAAATGATTTTTAAACAATAACAAATATAATCAAGGAGTGCCTTAGAATTATTGCTTTTCCTTTCTGCTCCAGGATGGTCAAAAGCTTTACTTTTTAAAATATTCAATTCTTTTTAAAATTAGTCTCCTAATAATTAATTCTACTGAGTATATTCATGAATGAGTTAGGAAAAAGACAGGCCCCAGGAACAGCCTATAAATAGTTAAATTATAGACATTCATGATTTCCTAAGTAGGAGGTTGGATATGAATAAAAGATAATACCTTCATTTGAATATAGTCACTAAATTTGGATTAGCTAATTGCACTATAAAATTATTATGATCTTCAGGATAAGAGACGTGTTACACATTGTAATTTCTAAACCAACACATCAGTTCCATGGGGAATGGTCCCACCTCCATGTACTGTAATTTACACACATAGTCCCATTAGTATAAATGGGATTTACATACAAACTTCCCAGTTAAAGGAAAACCTTAATTCAAAGACTATTTCAAGCTTTTAGACAGAAATCAAAGATCAGGCTATTGTGAGCTACAAAATGTCAATATTTCACATGTCAAGAGACATTGCATACAGAACCTATTTGTACCATGATTCCTTATGTTCAATGCTTAGAAAAAAAGACAAATGAAATGAAATAGTTTTATTGGAAAGGCTTTGACGAGGTCCTGATAAGCTTCAATTTACCCTAGGTGGAATTTTCCTCTTGGTCCATATGGGACATGCTGAGCCCAAACTTCAGCCAAGGTCATGATTACTGCCACAGTTTCTGTTCAAACACATTTTTACACTTCCTTTTAAACTTAGGAAAAAGACAAAAGGGATTTCTTAGAGGGAAACAACTTGGAAAATGAAGAGAAATCTATAATTTTAGTTTACACAGCTTATAGTAAAGCTTAAGGTTAAAGTAACAAAACATAGCCAAATCCAACTTGCAACAACAGACTCAATTGCTTTAAGGTTTTATAAAAGGAGAAGTAGAAGAAAAAACTAACAGATAGGGGATTTCAAGGGATCCCAGTACATGCCTGAATCTATTTGGCAGTAGACAATAGAAAATAAAACTGTTTAAAAAGATTAACCGAAACCTTTGTTTTTATCTGAAAAGGCTATGAGTCTTCAGTATATCAGAGAAATCACACTTGGCCTTGTATTGTCATCCATGGAGACCCATGAGTAAGCTCCAGTTGGACAGCCAGACACATTAA
>PVJA010022003.1:0-34829 GCA_004027025.1 Myocastor coypus
TTCCACTGGAGCTGACAGTACTGGGGACAGCTTGGGAAGCCATCTCCCACATCCTGCAGCGGCGGGCCAAGCTGTGGCCTTCCTCCAAGCTGCGCTGTGTTCCATCTTCTGCATCTCATTAGCTACTGGCCATTTAGCAGATGCATTAGGACAAATCACGTTACAGCTTAGAGCCAAAGCGCTTCACGGACACGTTTTCAGTGCTGATTCCCACAGACTCTGAGCAGGCGGTGCCTGGCAGGAAGGGACACAGACTGACCTTCCTGATGCCTCCTATTCCATATTTCCAGTATAGACAACTCCATCGCACTTCCAGGTTATGTCATTGGGCCTTGTCGGCATCCGTTTCGAGTGCGTCCTATCTCATTTGGGACTTAAACGTGGAAGGGGGAACTCGGCAGCTATGCGTGTGAGGCTGATGATCGTGACCATGTGACAGGGGGTGAAAGCACGGACCTGGAACACACTGGTCAAGTACTCGCCCACAGGGCAGGGCAGCACAGTCCAGGAAACCAACCATGGAATCTGCAAAGGTGCGAGCTGCGCTGGGCAGTGACAGTGTCCTCCTAAGCACTACTCTCATCTTATCATGCTCTTCCCTTATTTTGGCCTCTGTTACTACAACAGGGACTCAGAAGGGGAGAATCCTACCTAACCAACTTGCCTCGAGACAGTCCTTGGCCTTCTTCAGCTTCCATCGTTTCTCAGGGATGAGTAGCAATCCCTCCAGGGACATTCGGCACCACCTGCCTTGAGAACAGGTCACTGGGATGTAGCTGCGTTTCCTGCGGCTTGTCCGTTATCAGGAGGATCTTTTTCGCGCCCTCTGTGGGTTAAAGTTGACTCTATCTCTTCTGTCCTGCACGCTGCTGCAGGGGTCACCAATGAAGCCCTTCAAGTGTGGTTCAGTAGGTGGGAGGGAAAACAAGCTCCACTCTGCTCTCCTTGGTGGGAGCAACGTGTAGCGCGAGATTTCAGCCCTGTTTTGTGTCAGGAACTCTTCTCATAAACTCTTTCCCTGCCGGTTTCCATGACTTGACCCTTTTCTATTTAACATGGGTAGTGAAATCGCTTCTTGGGTACAGCCATGGCGTATTTTACATTGGACAGAAATCTCGAGTCGGTCACTGGTATCTACCACCTAAGGATCTCAGTCAAGGCCTCTGTAGAAATAGTCTCTTCGCTACATTTCCTCACGTATCATAATTCAACTTGAGAAAATTTAAAATGCGCACCAGAAGACATGTGCAAGGAATTTCATTGCGACGCTATTTATGATGGAAAAAATTCGAGAAAATCAGCACAAATGACCCTAGGTAGAGGCATGGACTGATTAACTATTCAAATAATGTACCGGTTGAACAGAATGACTTAATACAGAGAACATTACATTGAATGAATAAAGAAAGGTGGGTCTACATACTATAATATTGCTTATCTAAACATTAGAAACCCTCAAAAAAGCCTTTGGGTATTATGTATAACTAAAAAAAAATGTATGTTATTCTCTAGGGAAGGAAAAAAATAATGAATGGCAGAAAAATGTTAGTCTTAAAAATAGAAAATATTTTAAAACAAATATGATGAAATAATCATTGATTTTCATTTAAATTAAAATGTAGTCAATGTAACAGTTAGTATAACTTCATACATTAATTCATTTAAAGTTAAAATGAAATACCACATTTCATCTTGATGCTTGCAATATGATTTTATACCTTTGAAATTAGTCACATCATATAACTTTTAGAAAATAAACTAGATTTTGTAGAAAAGCATAAACTATTGCTTTTTAAGTATCTTAGCATGCAGATTATGTTTTAGCATATAAATTGCACATTTCACTAATTGCAGCAGCATCTGTTCGCATTTAAATAACACTCGTTATTGTCACTTAAGTGGGGACCGGCCCCCAAAATGCACTAATAAATGCTAGGTCACCACCTGGCACTGTTGGGAGGATACAGAACCTTTCAGGTTAGGGATCTCTCAGCATGTCCTTGAGGGAGAGTGGGACTCCAGTCTATGTGTTTTTTTGTTTGCTGGTTTTAGTTTTTGCTCTCTACCCAGGAGGTGAGCGTTTTTGCACGCTGATAGGCTGCTGCCCCCAGGCTCTGAGCACCAGGCCACACTCACCATGGACTGGCGCATTCAGAACCATGGGTCAAACAAATCTCTCCTCTTTCTGAGTTTATTTATCCCAGGTGTTTGTCATGGTGATGAAAAACGGACCAGTGCAGTACCGTTCCATTTGTGAGCCATGACTGATGTTAGCAGGTCAGGAGTCCTTCATCCAAGTGAGATTAAATAGTTGCAGTTTTCAGTCTGTGCCAATTTTTTTTTTTCTACTTGAGCTTGCATTTGGCATCCTATTCAAAATATAAATGTTCTGCTCAAGATTTATTCTAAATCAGCCCATCTATAGGAACTTACCACCAGCCTGCTCTGTGCCAAGCCTGGGAAGCAGCACTCACAGTCTGCTCCTCCCTCTCCTGGCTGCTCTGCTGGGGCACCAGGGCAGCCGACCTCCTCCTCTTCTCTTCCAGCATCTGTGCCAGTTGCAGTGGTCCTGTGGTTCCCACAAGCGCGCATAATGAGACATTCTTCTATGTATCTGTGTTCTCTCCCTCCCTCCTTCCACCCCTCCATCCCTCTTTCTTTCCCTCCCTTTCTCCTTCTTTCTCTCTTTTCCAACTTTACTTTGTGTAATATTGGGGATTATACTCTGGGTCTTTACAGTCAACTAGATCCCCAGCTGTTTAAAAAAAAATTGTACTTTTAGGCAGGGTCTTGCCAAGTCACTGGCTTTCTAGATTGAGTTTGGATTTAAGACCTTCTTGTCCAGTTTCCTAGCACTGCTGGGGTGATGGGCAGGTGCTCCTGCCCCAGACTATGCCTCTATTTATTTGTCTCTATACCACTGAAGCCAAATTAAGCATGTCTTCACCAAATCTGTGAAGGTGTCCAGAATTCTTTTCAGAGTCTACAACTGTGGTGGTACTGTTCTGCAGTTCATGAACTTAATTCGTGCCATGGTTCTGGAAAAGATGGCTGACGCTCTGTGTTTGTCACCCAATGCTGAGTTGGCAGAGAGAGAAAAAAAATTACTAAACACTTCTGTGAGAGAAAAAAGCTGCTCACAAACAGAAACATTTGTGAACCGGGGTACCACCGTACAGTATTTTCTTTTAGTTCACCTCAGACGACTCAGTTCCGCTTCACAAACATTTACTGACCATCTTTCACGGGCCAGGAACTTTGCCCCGTCTCCTTCTGACTTGGCTTGTAACCTCATCTCCTTTCAATAGCTAGTTAATGGCTAACCCTTGCCACCCCACGACTGCTCAGCCCCTTGCCGCCTCAACGCTGGGCTAGCCTGATTTGTTCTTAATTGGGCTCTTGGACTCCATTTTCTCCATCCCTGACCCATCCTATTATTGCTGGCAGGCTGGTTTCCCAAAATATCCTCTCAATCACGCCACATCCCTGTACCCAGACCTTCAGTGTGTCCCTAGTGACTTCCAAGGAGTGAAGTCCACAACTCAACACCAGTGTTTACTGTCTTTCTTTCCAAGGCCCAATCACCTCGTGCAACTCTGTCACTGTATATTCATTTCCTAGATCCTCAGCTTCCCATAAGCCCAGGGCTACTCTTTATAGTTATACAAAGTAGAAGAAAGACTATTGTGTATGTTATTGATTGCATTTGAACTGCTTTTAAGAGTCAATATTTGCTTTATAATCAGATTCCTCTGCACAGATTGACGATGGTTCTCTGATATAGCAGTAGCAATGATTCCTACCCTAAGGTATATATTGACCTCATTTAGGGCTTTTTTTTTTTTTGAATGGTCTTCAGGGTGTTCAGGGGCTCACTAATAGATCTGACTCATAGTGATCCACCTGTTTACAGCCTCCCCAGAGCTGGGATTACAGGTCTGCACCACCATGCCCGGTCTCAATTGCTCAATTGCTGTCTCAACTTGCTTTAGGGGTGGGGCCTGCATGGCCGGCCCAGGAATAGTATCTCCAGCCCCTGTGACTGCTTGCAGGTGCTTTAACCTGCTGAGCTATTTGCTTCGGCTCTAATGTAGGGCTTTTATGTACTACTAATACCTAGCAAGTCAAATTAACTAACCTAGACATCAGGATTTAATTATTTCTTCAAGGTGGCTTTCATGTGTTTCCAGGACTTTGACGCTCTGGCTTCAGAGGACGAGTACTACCAAAAATGTGCCATATGAGACAGGCAACATCGATGAGAGCAGAACAAGGGAATACGATTCTCATTGATCACTGGCATAAGTTGCATCTATACTGCGATTTACAAGAGTGATGTGGTGCTGGTATGATTTTACTAGGCTGTGCCTGGAAGTTTTAACTGGTAATTGGTTTCATTGGTGCAAGATTGGAAGAAAAAAGAACCCAGGGTTCTAAAAGCATCCTCTGAGGGGGGTTTGTGATCTAATTGGATCCTGTATTTTCCCACCATCCTGGGCAGTCTCTAAGAAAAACACAAATGAAGCACTCCCATTACCGTCATGGGCAAATGAACCGTGTACTAATTGCAGATTTCTAACAAAATGGCTTATCATTATGTCAGGAAAGCTAAGGAGATGGTTTGCTCTGGAGTAGAGACAAACCAAAGCTTCCAGTCTTTTGATTTGCTTCTTTTTAGCTAAATAATAGATGCTGTTTTGATTCATAACTGACTTGGTGTCTGAAATATTTTTGAGCACTTACATACTTTTCTGTGTGCCAGGTTATGCTATAATATAAAATAACCGAAGATGATATATTTAGAATGAAAGAACATTCCAGGGAAGAAAAACATATCCTGTGTGATGAACTGTGACTTAGCAAATGGCCACGTATGCCCCAAATGCATCAGGCTTACCATGAACACGATATGTCTTTCTGGCTTGTAGCCCGAGATTAGATTTCTTCCACAGACCTTTAGGTGAAGTTAGTGAGAAATGTCACTGAAAGGTAGTGGAGAACTGCCATTTAGGATGAAAAAGAAATGTTTTTCACTGAGCCAGGGAGGTAGTGTGAAGTTATTTGAAGTCATAAGTGATGATTTGAACTCTACAGTCCGTGCAATTTGAGAATGTGTGTATTTAGACTGCCCAAAATAAGGACCAGTTGGTAACTGGGAAGGGGGTAAGTCAGACTGCTATTTTTGTACGTTCTTATTGTTGCCCCTACATGTTAAGCTATTGAATAAAAAATGATTCTTATATTGATTTTTCAAGCCAAAGTTAATGACCTAGTGATGGTAAGTCTCCTTTCTTAGATGGTTAGAAGTATTAAATTTAATAAGCTGGAAGCTGTTAGCTTGAACTTATCTCTGGACTTGCATTCAAATACAATGAACTGCAGTCTAATTTAGTATGTAAACAAGAAAAGCTAACTGTCCTGGTTACTTTTCTCTCATTGCTAAGACGAAGTATCCAATACTTTCAATGCTAATTTGGATCACTGTTGGTAGAGGTTTCAGTCCGTAATCAGCTGGCTCCAAGGCAGGGTGGTTGTGGCAGAGGAGCAACAGTTCATGGAGGCAGAAGGCAGCAAAAGCAACAGGAGCGAAAGGGAGAGAGCCAGCCTCTTTTCCTCCGTTTAGCGTAAGCAGGGCACCCGCCCTAGGGCAGGAGTAGCATTCACATCCTCTCTCCGCCCTCCTCTTGCACAGGGTGAGGATGCTTACAAAGTGAGGACCCTGACCCCTTGCTGGATCTCTCAGCTAAGCTTCCAAAGCTTTGCAAGTTGACACAGTGTATCAACCACTACGCTAAGGTACAGATATAATTAACAGCCGAGTTTCAGCTAATTACAAGTAGGCAGCCATCGCCATGCCCAAGTAGGCACACATCTAGACTTCATCTCTGTGTCCTGGGTATATAATCATGCTGTGCACACTGCTAGGTGGGCCCATCTATATCCCTCCTAGCCCTGAGTGCTTCCTCATTTGTCCAGTACTCAAGTAAACTGCTAAATTAAGTTTGCCTAAAGTTTTTGTTTTAACTCATTTCACCTTGGTTGTGCTTGTTGTGTATGGAGGAAGCTTAGCTCTAATGTGAAGATAGATTCATTGAACTTGGTAAGAAGGACTGGAGAATTATTTCTTTTTTAATTTAATTTAATTTTATTATTATTTTTTTTCTTGTTTCAGAACTTTTGTTTGTTTGTTTGTTTGTTTTTATGGCTGGCCTAGCCTGCCCTCAGGGCAGGGCTGGAGCAGCATATGGTGCTGGGGATCGAACCGCGGTCCCTGCAGCCGCCTAAGCTTTCCTAAGCAGGCACTCTAGACCACTGAGCCATCCCGCCAGGCCCCTGGAGAATTATTTCATCTTTCGATGTTAGAAGAAGACAAAAAGTATGAAGCCAAGGACAAGGGTGACTATAGATCCCACATACTAGTTAACAAGTAATCTGAATCATGAGGATGGTGTAGTTTTATTTACTAAGAGGTGGTTCAACTCACCTTCCCGTGATCACCCCATCCTGGCCCTGTTGGCAAGAGGAAATAGAGCACTAGCATAGGGTTTTTCCTATTTTCCTCATGGAAAAATGCCCTTCGATGAAGCCAGGTGAAGGAATCCTCAGGGAGAACTCATGACAGAGGCTAGGGGGAATCTTCAGGAAGAAGAGACTTGTGTCTTATCCCTGAAAGATGCATATTTTGCTCCAGAACCCTCCGCCAGGCACACTCTGGGTTGGCACTGGAGTGGGGCAGGGCAGGACAGGCAAGTTATAGTAGGTGGGACAGATTCCTTAAGTGTGTGAGACAGACACTCACCTGCGACTTGTGAGCAGAGAAGGTTGTTGGGACAGCTGCCACCAGTGAAGGAAGGGACTGTAGAGTAATAGAGTAGCATCAGAGGAGTAGCACCCTCCTCTGGAGAGCAGGGTGAGGCCACCCCACTCCATCTCCAGTTACTCTTAAGAGCACAGAAGGAGCCCCACAGAGAGAGGGAAAGAGGAAAATGGCGAAGGCCCTTTGTTTGGCCCACCCAACCCAGAGAAAGGGCTGAGGGCATGTACCGTGCAAGCGAACAGAGGGGGAATATGATGCCCTTTTCTCTGAGGGCCCTCATGGGAAACTCTGCACAGTGTCTAGGCAGAGAATTTCTTTAGAAGAAGTTACTAGCAGTGAAGGAAAGAGACTGTGGAATAGAAGCAGGCTAGGCCGCCTGCCTTGGATGACTTGGCTTTTGCCTTCACTTCCTCCTTTATTCTTCCACAAGAATCTTCGGAGCTGACACTCAAGAACAAAGGGGACATGCTGTCTGAGAGCCATGGACTTCCCTGCTCCAAGAACCAAGAATAAGGCCTGGCTATCTATCTTTTTTTTTTTTTTTGGTGGGACCGGGGTTCAAACTCACGACCTTGCACTTGCCCAGCAGGCACTTGTGCCTCGGAGCTATCTCCCCAGCTCTGGCTATCTATCTTGAAACAGAGCAAAGAACAAATTTCAGTCAGTTGTGATACTAGGTTTTTTAATAATAAATTTTTATGCTCATGACCAGACATTCCTGGTCAGCTATGGAATATGCCAAGAGGCTATCACGAGGTCCTGGTCCAGGGTTAGATGAGAGATCGTGACCACAAGAGCAATTTGAGGAAGTCTGACCTTCCTGTTAGTAACCCAGTGAGAAAAAGACATTGGGCTCCACACCTCACACCACGCTGCTGACCTTTGCCCTTCATTACCACCACTGTCTTCACTTGGCAAGGCCTCCATTGCCCATCTTGAGACCCTTCAAAGAGCCAACAGTTTATTTTTAAATAATTTTTTAAACAGTGCATGGTAGTTATACAAACCATGGGTTTGCATATTTCTACATTCACATAACGGCCTTTGACCTTTTGCAAACTGGATCAAGTTCATGGTAGTTGGTTGCCTTTTATTCCACGGGCATTTGTTCTCTTCCAGATGGGTTTAGTTTTTCTTTCCTCAGTAAGGTTTTTGCCAGGACTCCCGTGCCTTTACCAGACTCAGGCCCTTATTTGGGTGTGAAGCTGGACTTCCTTCTTCAAAGGACACATGCAAGTAAGTGGAGGAAATCAGCAGAGACTTGGAGTTACACGATGTGTGACTGATCAATGCAATCTTTAGTTGTGCTTTGGGAACTAAGAGTGGAGAGGGTGACTGGAGGGAGGCAAAGTCCCTCATCTGGTTTGTAGAGCCACAGGAAATAGTGAGGGGACTGAGGGCTGAGTGAAAGACATTGGGCAGACTCTCTGAAGGGCCCTACAATGGCATTGTATCCTTGGGAGGCCGCGTATGATCCTGCCTGACATTAGATGATAGCCAAGATTTTACTTGGTTAGCGAGCTTTCACATTAGGATCAAAACCTCAAATTAATTTTTATTGTATCACAGCTATTTTTTTCTCCATATGTGAACATTTTCCTTAGAAAACACTGAAATTTGTTTTAACATTAAGTCCGGAGATGGATGCCCTTAGATTTCTTCCACATTAAATTCAGTCATTGTTCAAAATTGTATTACAGTGATCTTATCCGTCTCCATAATCTGCATGCCTAATGGCATGTGGAGCTGGGAATGATGGCCTTGTTTTATATTTTGAGAGGAGCTGAATATTGCTTATAGCTGAGAACGCTTAGTTTTGATTGGGAGATATATTGTTTCAGAGGACAGTTTCCTCCAACTGCTGTGGGATAATTGTGATTACTGTGCTAGCCAGAAAGTAAATAATAGAGCAGTTACATGGAAGTGATGCGATTCTTTCCTTTGCTGCTGTACACTTGCTAATCAAATGGTTTTCTTAAGGCTGCATGACTATATTCTGTAAGGCGTGGACATCAGGTGTTTCACCCTTTAGAGAACGTTAAGCCAAATATAGGAGAGGCACTATTCCATTATTTGATCGATCAGCTTCCACCAGAAGGAAGATAATATAAAATATAATCAGGAATGGTTCTGTATTATATTTTCCTTGTAACCAGAGGTCAGACATAATTGATGTCTCTAAGCTTTTCCCACTGGGGAGAGGAAGACAGGATATTTGAAGAATTTTTTAGTTCTTCCTAGAGTGGATCGATGTTAGAGGTCTCCATGTTTGAAGGCTCTGGTGTAAAAGCTCAGAAAGATGGGCTACTGAGCCACAGCTGGCATGCTCAGAAGTGACTTAACTCTAGTCTTAATAGTGGATGAGGTGAATGAGTCACATCCCACCTAATAGATGTCACTTATTAGGTGAGTCCTGGGTGCTTGCTGGCCTGACCACCTAACATCCACTTTCTCTCCTTGGATAGCAGTGTCCTGTGTTCGCGTTTGAGAACCAACCTCCGTCTTCTCTCAGATGAGCTTCTGTTGAAGCTAATTCTGTGACCAGTGATGCGTAGGGTGTAGTTTTTGTCTCAGACTGGCTGGGTAGCATAGTTCTGCTTCCTAGATGTAGTAACTCCAGGGATGGGCATGTGACATAAGTGAGTCCAGGCAAAGACCCTGGATGTGGGAGCTACCAGCTACCAGACCTCTTCTCAGCATGAATGTAGTGATGGACTGAAGGGGTTGGCAACTGCTTGGCCCCACAAAGTCTCAGAATGAAGGTAACAGTTATGTGGTTGCTTAATAATGAGAACATATCTTAAGAAGTGAGTTGGGAGGAGATCATACCATTGTGTGAGCGGCAGAGAGGGTACCTACACAAACTAAAGTCCTGCAAGGTCATTGTGATGTAATCTTAGGGGCAACATCAGTAGTTTACTGTAGCCTGATGGGCATTTCGAGAGGCAGAGTATGATGGATGGGGCCCAGAGGCAGCTGCAGTAGGGCAGCTTCACCTGTGGGTTCTCTATTTGTTGCTTTCTCCCTTTCTTGAAATGCTATTGGTTGACTCCTGAGTGAACCCTAGGATGGAAGCTGATAGAGGTCTTGGTTGTGCTCGTGACTAAGCATGAGACCGTGGTCACATTAGTGCCTCAGCACATGGTTCTCATTTGCTGGGGTGATTGTACACGAGACCACTCTGACTATCCTGAGTAAAGCTGAGCTGTTTCAGAGGTTCTCTGCTCACTGGGGAGAGAATCTCAGTGAGTCCTCTGAGCTAAGTTCATCGGGTCTTCTCGCCACTTCTTTCGGCACCGACATAGTACATTACAACAGTTTACGTGGTCCCTCAGTAGCCAAAATGTTGTGCAATGCATAATATATATTGTAGAGAGCAAAGCCAAGAGTTATAGAGACATCGTCTGTCTGATAGTTTAGCTGGATATATATATATATATATATATATATATATATATATATATATATATATATATGCTTTTTTTTGGAGACAGGGTGTTATTCTATAGTTCAGGCCAGCCTTGAACTCACTATAGCACAGACTTACCTCAAACATTTTTTTTAAGTACAGGGTCTCACTACACAGATCAGCCTCATAGTGATCCTCCTGTTTTCAGCCTCCCAAGTGCTGGGATTAGAGGTGTATACCACCACCCTTGGAATTTATTCATCTTCTATTTAAGTCATTAACTTGTAAGTGAGAGTTTTGATAGAAGAAGGCAATAATAAACCTCAGCAATTCCTGTCTCCCACCCCTCATTCTTCAGGAACCAGGCTCTGTCGAGCAAGTATGACACATTTGCACTTTTCTTCCAGATTCTTACAAGATGCAGGTAGGCAAGGCAGGGTTTTGCATGTTTTTTGTTAAATTTTTAAAATTAAATTTAATTTTTTTCTTGTTTCAGAACTTTTCTTTGTTTTGTTTGTTTATTTTTATGGCCGGCTCAGCCTGTGCTCAGGGCAGGGTTGGAGCAGCATGTGGTGCTGGGGATTGAACCGCGGTCCCTGCAGCCGCCTAAGCTTTCCTAAGCAGGCGCTTTAGACCACTGAGCCATCCTGCCGGGCCCCAAGGGCTTTGTATGTTCTGCAATTTGCAGGATGCGTTGTCATCAAACACTACAATCAACAAAATGTCAACTATCACATTTTTCTCACTATTTGCAGATATAAAGGCATTTTCAATATTCTAAAATAAGAAATATGGGCTAAAATAAGGGGTAATATTTCAAGTACAACAAATCTAGCTTTAAGAAAAAAATTTGCACTGAGCTGTCACTGTTTTCCATTTTGCCATGGAGCAGCAAGAATGTCAATCATGTATGAGCTCTAGGTCCGAAATAGGATTTCCCAGAGTCATATCCACTACTCTGCGGCTGTTTGGTACTTACTGAGTTTCAATTTCCTCATCTTTAAAATAGAAGCAATAATAATGGTCATCTCATACTCTGCTGGTAAGAATTACAGGAGTGAATGCATGTTGGTTTCTAGAAAAGTATCTAGCACACCATGAATCCTCAACTACTAGTAACTATTATCTTTATTGTTCTCATCACTACTGATCAATACGCAGTGTAATTGTCAGGGACAGAAATTGGGTTCTAATTTCAGTCTTGACATGAACTGATTTGGTGACTTGGGGCAGGTGTTGAGCTCAGAATGTTTCCCCTGTCAAATGTAGAAGTTTGGTGTCGATGAGTTGATGACTGGCTCTGTCACTTTTCTATTGCTGCTGGAACATGATACCTGACACCCACAATTACGGAAGCAAAGATTTATCTAGCTGACAGGTAGTGGATGTTTTCAGTCCATACTCGGCTGGTTCCAAGGCAGAGTGACACACAGCAGAGAGCGGCAGTTCTTGGGGGCAGAAAACAGCAAAAAGCAAAGGGAGGAGCAGCCACTGTGGCAGTAAGCAAGTCTCTCTCCTTTCCTTGTATTGTACTCAGGTTGTCTGCTCCAGAGTGGGCGTGGCACTATAATCCCAATACTGAATCATGAATTAATCACAAACTGTAGAAGCTACCGCAGTGACTGCACGAGACTTTGGGGAGACAACTAGACACAAACCCTCACCGTGACTGTGGTCTGGAAACCGTATATCTTCCTCTTGGTCTTTGAGACTCTTCGTTGTTTTCAGTGGCCATACAGGCCTGGAATTTCTCCACAGTGGGGCAGTGAGACATCCACCCTTCCCCAAGCTGTTCCTGCTCAATAGTGGCTTTTCTTTTTGACTTAAAGAGAGAAAAGGCCCATTGGACGGGTATGTAGAAGGATTCAAGGAAGGAAGTCTACAAAGATGAAGCTGGAAAATTCAAGGTGTTCCAGATGCAGTCTGAAACATTTGAAGGTAACAGGGAATTGTTTCCAGCTAATCTATGGCCTCTTATTGGGAAGCCTAGGGATTGCTGGGAAAGTTTCCTTCTTGGGTGTGTAGCCTGGCTGTGTGGATAATCCTATACTTAAAAGGAAGTGGGTCACACTTCTGTGTGGAAGGAAAGATGGTGTGGTGTGGCAGGAGTATTTGGATGTGAATATTGTCAAGGAAAATACAACTAAAAAAACTCAGCTACAGGTTATAGACTCCTGAGCTATTGTGCACCAAAGACTCCTTCAAAGTCATGGTAGATATCTCAATCATCAGAAGCAGGATTGGAAATTTGGGGGGTGAGGGAAGAGATGGATTAATGACTGTGGTCTTGTCTCAGAATGTAGTTTTTCTTTTTCTTTTCTGAAATTGCTGTAGCATGTGTGCTTGGAGCAGTTGGAATGATTTCATGTCTTCATGACTCTAGCACCAGAACCATCTCATTAGCAGTTATCAGAACCGCATTTTTTTTTTTTCTTCAGGACTGGGGTTCAAACTCATGACCTTGCACTTGCCAGGCAGGCACTTGTGCCTCGGAGATATCTCTCCAGCCCCTTAGAACCACATTTAGAGAGCTGTTGCCCATGGATTGTTTAGTAATTCTCTAACAAGAAATAGATTAAGATAAAGGAGAAATAGATAAGAGGAAGAAGTTGGGGAGGGGAGAAGAGAATATTTTGAAAAAAGTAAAAATGCAAAAGTTAGACTAAGAAACAGGTTTATTCTAATTTTTTCCTACTTAAACAGGAGACTTTCTCCCAAACCTTTTGCAATTTTTAGAAATTTATTCCTCAACGAGATATAAAATGTATTTTTCTCTTTGAGCTTAAGGTTTACACTTTGATTTCCAAAATAGTCCACTAGATCCTGTTAAGAGAGGGAAAAAGTTATGATACCCAGGTGCGTGTCTGCATTTTTTAATCAGGCATAAATAGAAGAAACTTCTTTGCACATTATATAAACCACTATAAAAATGTCAAAAAACAGAACAGGAAGGAAATATTTAATTTATGAAAGGAAAGAACAAAAGGCCATATCTTACAGTAACTCACCTTACTGATATTTGAATCAGTGAGGCTTTTATGCAAAATGTCAGAGGAGGCAAAATATAGGAGACAATAAAATAGTTCAAGAACATTGAAGTGCTAGAAACCATCCCATAAAAATGTTCTCTAAGATTTTTTTCATGTAGAGTGTTTGCATTGTACATGAACCTAATAAACTTTTAGCAAACACTACTAAGGAGCAATGTTGGGAGAACACTGAAGAATGGAGACTTTGTAGCTGGGATGGATTTACTGTTTGTGGGGAGATGAGGAGCCTGTGTTTATGGTCAAATCCCTATTAACAGATGCCACCTGCTCCTGGCTCTGAGCCACGCTCCTGTTCTCTATTAAGATGTGCATTCACTGTGTTGCTTACATAAGGAATAGACGCTTTCCTGAGAAACCTGCTTTGTGAGTCTACGGCATGTCTTTGTGAAAACAGATTAAACTGGATATTTTAACCTAAATACTTAAAACCTGGCTGATAGGAATCTAGGACAGATCTTGAGCTTGGAGTAGAGCATAAAGGAAAGGAAAACACCAAGGCGCCCAGGACATGGTGAGGGGACGGCCAGTAACTCTATTTTCCATTCAGCCAAAGATTTGACCTTGGATAAGAATGGCAGAGCGGTGTCTCTTCCAGCCTCCCTGAGAACTGCATCTTCTTCTTTTTCGTTGCTCTGCTTTACCTCTTTTCAAGTCTGCCACCCCTCTGGGACTCCACAGTCCCACCCCACCCAGGTCCCTCCTCCCCCTCCTGTCCTCTCCGTCTACCCTTCTCCCCTCTGTCACTTCCTTTTCAGTTGCAGACCTCAAATTTCTCTAGAACTCGTGGCCTGACAGGACAAAGTGTTTTACTTGCTGTGGCTTTATTTCCCTGTGGCCAACTGTAGTCCAAAATATATTAAATTGGATGTTCCAGAAACGTCATGATTATTAGAGTACATTGTCATAATTGTTCATTATTATTATTATTAATCTCCTATTATTAATCCAGTTTAATTTATAAATTAAACTGATCATAGATAGGTCTGTATAGGAAAAAAGTACAATAATTACAGCTTTGGTATGAACTATGGTTTCAGGTACACCAGGGGGGTTTAGAATGTGTGTTCTGCAGGTAAAGGAGAGGTAGCCTACAACTTCCTTCTTTCTCCTAAATAATGCCTAGATGGAAAATAATCATCCTTAAAATCTAGAGCTCAAAACATCCAGCCCCACCGGCCTACCCTGCCTCACCTGCCACCACGGTCTTCTTGCTCACTGGCTGCTGTGTAAGGCAGGTGAGGCAGGCATAGGCTGATGCGGCTGGCATCCGTCATTTCTAGTTTAAGGTGGACGGTTATTTCTCAGTGCAGCCTCATTTGGTGGAGAACGCAGTGACAGTGAGTCAAATGTGGTTACATGAAGAAGCTTAACAGCTTGTGGATTTTAGTCTTGATATTCCAATCCAACAACTCTACCCAATATTTATTAGACTTTAAGACTTGTGGAAACATGAATTGGCAGTTACTGGGAATAGCCATAAAAGGCATGGCTTCTGCCTTCCAAAAGCAGCTAGTTGTGCTTTTGTGCCATTCCTATGCTATTACTACATTTTCTGAGTAAAGTGACTTGTACAGTTTTCTTTGTTTTCGTGAATACTTTGAAGTCATTTTACATAAAATCAATGACAACCATTGTTACTGAGTAAGATGTATTGAGAAAAAATAAGAAGCTAATTAGGATCTTGCTCATTGAGAAAGCAGTTGAATCGTATAGACTGGGCTGGGGCAGGAAGTTGTTATGGCTTGTGTCTACACATCCCCACAAAGCCTCATATGGTCATAGTTGAGTGTTTTATGAGCTCACTGGATCTAGATTGTGTGATGCTGGCATTGATTCATGGCCTAGTGCTAGGCTCAAGGGCACTAGGGTTAGGGGTGTGAGGTCCACCTGTCTTAAGTAGCCTGGATAAGGTACAAGGAAGACTTAGAGCTATGATTATCCTTTGCTGCTATTATGGTTTGTGTCTAGTTGTCCCCTCAAAGCCTCATGACTTTGGCAGTCTCATTCACTTGCTGGGCTTGGTTACTGGTCAAATGAGCTTCTTCCAGGACCTGGATGGTCTCACTCACAGTCCCGACCTGGGTGCTGGGTCAAATGGAGATCCAGCAGGCTCTGGGTGGTTCCACTCACACACCAGGCCTGAGTTCTGGGTTGAATGTATCATTATTTTTGCTGCTTTTACCTCTTTATCTTTTTAAAAAAAACATTATTTACTTATTTAGTACAGGGTCTCACTACTTAGCTTGGAATTGGGGTGATCCTCCTGTGCCAGCTTCCTCAGCACTGGAATCACAGGCATATGCCACCACATCCAGTTTTGGTGCCCGGCCCAGAGCTCCCAGGATTTGAGGCTGGCATGGAATAAAGTACCAGGAATCCAACCCAAGTCCCTGAACTTC
Source organism: Myocastor coypus (assembly GCA_004027025.1). Taxonomy (NCBI): domain Eukaryota; kingdom Metazoa; phylum Chordata; class Mammalia; order Rodentia; family Myocastoridae; genus Myocastor; species Myocastor coypus. The sequence goes on from PVJA010022003.1 coordinate 15,676, forward strand.
TGAGGTACGTGATTAGACTGCCAAGCTATCTCCTCAGCCCTATATTTTCTCTGTAAAATAAAAATGAAAATATAAAGCATATAGGCATTATTTTGAAAAACAAACAATTATTGCTGCCAAATGTGCACTACAAATTTTTCTACATTTTAGTAGTGGTGCCAGCGCTTATCCCAGAAGAAGAAGGAATTTTGTTTAGCAAAATAATAAGCTATCAGAAAGGAGGCTTAAGCTTAGCTGTGGAGAAAATATTAGCACAAGGAGGAACGCAGTGAAATAAAAACAGTTCTCTTCCTTGGCTGCAGGGCCTCCCTGGACCCTGGGTAGCTGGGGTCCCTGCTTCCTGTTGCAGCCAACGTTGGAGGGCAGAGGCTGAAGACCTGGGAATGGTCTCTGGGGCTAAGGCACCACCCCTGGACTCCAGGAGCGGGACTATTGATTTTAACTTTGTTTTCCATTTCTGCATTATCATTCCCTTAGGAGAGCCTCAGCTTTCAGTAAAGCTGATTAGCTGAAGAGACTAAAGCCTGTTTAGTGTGCAAAGCACCTTGGGGACTCATGCAGGTACGGATACATGGAGGGGTGGCCAGGGGAGGTGGCTGTTTGTTTAGGGGGATTCAGAGAAGGGAAGTTTCAGCCCAGATAGGCAAGGGCTCTGGGAGTCCATAACAATATTTGAAAAGTGATGGGACTGTCTGTTTATCAAATAGGCATTTGACCTATTTTATTCTGAATATTAGAAAAAAGACAAGCTTAGGCTGAATAGTATTATACTAAATAAGTAAAAGTTGAGAGGCTCCAGGACTGTATCACCTTGAAGGATTCTCAGAGTATCTTTTTTTTTTTTTTTTCCTTTAGGAACCATGGATTGAACTCAGTCCTTTGTGCTTGCGAGATAAGCACTTACTCTACTGAGCTATCTCTCCAACTCCTTCAGAATATCTATTAACATTAGTACATTTTTTTTTTTTGAGATAGTCTGGTCTTGAACTTGTGGTGATGTTCATGCTTCAGCCTTCCTGGTGCTAGGATTTTAGCTTGATGCCGCCATGCCCAGAAACACTGGTTTTCATCCATTGCAGCTAATCAATAAGTTGGCTAAATAAGTGATTAATAAAAAATGAGTAGTAGCCTTAAGATGTGGTCCTGTGTTTAAAAATGGTGGCTAAGAAATTTCATCAGAATCAAAATAACTAAAAAAAAGATAAATATAGACAGCTATACCATTAGACAAGTTGTGTGGGTTAAACAAAACACTGTTCTTTTCTGGATAATGTTACAATAATCATCTTATTTCATGACTGTGAAAAAAAACCCCTTAAAGTTGGCTACACTTGCTAGAATATGAGCAACTGACCTAGAATATGAGTAACTTTCTTTTTACAGTGTGAACTCGATTTAAAAAAATTGTATTACCTTCTCACTTTTAATGAGCTGAAGAAATGGGTTATTTGCTTCCATATGTATAGAGAATATATAAAATGTATCCATTTTATAAGAACACAGTCCTTATATACACAATGAGTAAGAAATTCTTATGGGTTAAAATCTATGCATATATACAGTACCTACCATGGAATCAGAAGAAAGAAATTAAAATGGATAAGTACAGCGTACACTTAAAAATGTGTGGAGATGAATAGGTAGAATGGGAGCTGCTTTTTGACACTTTGTGATAAACAAGGGAAGGATTTGTTGAGACTAAAAATCACAAACTTTTTTCATGTGTGTAAGAAAAGTAGCAAATAGCAAGTCCTAAAAATGTCAGACAGATTGCACCAACATGGTTCTACCCAATGTGACACTGATCAATATAGTGGTCAGAATGAGAGAGTATTTATCTGTGAGTTTCGAGCAATATGTTGATGAATGAGGGGAGCTTAGAAGATAGCTCAGTGGAATAATCGCTTCCCTGGCAAGCACAAGGGCCTGAGTTCAATCCCCAGTTCCTCAAAAAAGAAACGTGAAGTATGTTGGTGAATCATGACCATTTGCTCCGTTGTATAAGCTCACGGAAAGAAAGTTAGTTCTCAGGCCATGCCCTTCTCCTGACGCCAAGATTCTGAAGTTAAACATATGTAGCTCATTATAGGTTGATAATCTGTGGGATAAGATAGTGAGAAGAGCTGAGCTTCTGCCACCACAGTGGTATGCTACAGGGGCACAATTAGCACAGGAACACAAACCCTGCTCTGTGCTGTGCAGGAAATAGCACGACATTCTAACAGTGCCTTGACTGGTCTGGGAAGAAAGCCAGAAGTCTATTTCAAAGATGTGATCATGGGTCTGTGATTTTAAGAATGACTGTGCTTAATCTATTATCTCTTCACAGCTTCCCAGTCATCTAAGTGTAAGTGTCCCCTTCAGGGAAGCGTACATGGAAGTACTTCTTTGTGTAACTGATTAAACTAAGATCACACAACAAGCAAAGTATAGGATGAATCCCATCTCTTCCCTCAATCTCCCGACTCTCACCGAGAAAGCAGCCTGCCTCCGTAGGCATCAGTGGACCGATCACGTTCCACTCCAGGTGGACACATTGCCAGAAGCACTGTCCTTGCAACCCCACATCAGAACGCTTCCCAGAAAAAAGGCAGAAAGCCCATTTTAGTTTCCATATGAATGACGCTTGAGCTTATGTGGATAAAGGTGGATTTCTTATTGAGGTTCATTTCTTGTAGAGCACAGAGTCATGACGGTATGAAGTTCTTTTCACAGTTTGGGTGAGTAGCTCCTACTGTTTTTAAACTCTAGTCGGGCTCCTCGCCCCGCCCCTCTTCCTGCTCTTGACTGATGCCATCCTGCCAGCAGCGGTGATAACTCAAATCTTTTTTCACCCTTTCTGCGCTTTCCATTCTCCTCATGCGTGCCGCTCTGGTCGCACACAGAGATATTTTAATGAGCTTCCGAATGATTCTTTTTCACTTTTTCTAATATCCCCATTCAGGTCACTAAATTAGAGGAAAGCATTTGAGCAAATGGAAATGGAAACAGAAAGGATCATTAGCGGGAGGGCTGCTGAAGTCACAGCTATCAGGACTGTGATCTGTCTCTTGACAAGGACTGTAGAAAAGACGCTTCCAGAGGGGAGGGTCAATTGCTAGGCACTGGCTTCAAAGGAGACAGGGCATCTTAGGAGATCCACTTTTTGGTAAAGTACACATCCCTCTTCCTATTACATTTGTTCAGGGCTAATTACCCCCAGAAATGAGTTAGGTGGGAGAAGCAAGAGCACAGACCTCATTGGTGTGGCCCTTCCGTGGACTCAGGCTTTGTCAGCTGCACATTGGGAACCTGGTGATTCAAAGCAAAATACCACAGCTTTCATTTTTTAAAGAAGGGAAGGAATGAGCTGCATTTATAACTCAGTATGGCTGTGAATCTTTCCCCAAGTTTCTCTTTTCCTGTGGCTACTCACACAGCATCTGAACTTCTTCCAACCCAAGGAGTTAATCTAAATGAAAACTTTAATCTCTCTAGGAGCACACAGTGTCAATCTGAAGAACTAGGGCCACCAGCCAAAGACACAAGCTTTAGTTTCCAAGTATAGTTTGCATCCGTCTTACTCATGGGAAGATGGTTGTAGGACGATGATGGTGTCTTCTCAGCGAATCAGAGGAAATGACAGAAGCAGTTGCCATCCTGCTATTTGTTCCCCATGGGCCTGGCAAGCACATAAGCACACCAAATTCATTTCCTTGGCTACTCACAGTTCATCTCCAGGTCTTATGCATATGGGGTATCTAATAGATGTCTTTCAAACTTGAGTTCAAATGTAAGGTACAATTTGCTAAATAAAGCTGTGAATCAAGACCACTTGAAAGAGGGAGGAGCATAGAAAACTATCTCAGGCCTTACAATCAATTGTCTTCTTTCCAGCTAAAGAATACCCAAACCAATTGAAGAGGAGGGGCCAGGCTGGGAGGATAGCTCAGCAGTCTACGCACCTGCCTGGCAAGCTCAAAGACCCTGCTTAGATCCCCAGTGCAGCATGATATGTTAGCCCCTGGACCTCAATCATGTTGTACCAGCAATGGAAACCAGGTGTGGTGGCACATGCCTGTAATTCCAGAGCTGCGGAGGCTGAGATAGGAGGATCATTATGAGTCTGAACTGTGTAGCGAGACCCTGTACCAAATAAATAAAAACATAAGAAAAAGAGGAGGCCCAGTGAGTGCCTAAAGTTTGTATAGAGACAGACTCCCATTTATGAATGAAGTCACATGTATGTTGATTCCCACTTTCCTGAGTGGGCAAGACAATTCTTAGCATGCACTTGCATGTTTTAAGAGTTGGTTGTTTTATTTCCATGAATATGACTTTTTCCAAAAACAGAGTAACAGGCATCAGCAAAATGAAGATGGTTGGAAAGATGTTAATTAGAAAATGTAAACATTGGGCCAATACTCAAAGGAATGTCCATGGCTATCAAAGCTACAAGAATTAAGGTTTTAGAGAGCAGGGTTCTATTAATTCTAGGGATCTGTCAGAACACAGGCAGGATAAGAAATCCATGAGTTTCTTACTGGCATGCCTGATTCTGGACTAACATTGTTTTTAACCTTCCACTGAGTATCTTATTTTTTTAATTTAGAAAAAAATTAACAAAATATACTCTTTAAGGTCTGTGAAATACTTGCATAAGTCTGGATTGCAAATGCCTGCATAGTAGAACCTCACTGTAATTCCATAGGCATTTGCCTTTTTCCTTGCTGTCAGTCCTTGTGAGGAGGACCTCAGTCTACTTGGCTGCTGCCTGCAGGGAATCAAGAGTATGTCTGTTAGCATTAAATATGCTGTGCAAATATGTTCATAGTATTAATTGTGGGGAATCCTGTAAATACAAGAAAACAGAACTGTTTGTTACATTTTAGATTGTGATTTCACTATTTCAATATCCAACTTTTTTTTCATAAGAATGTGTTTCACCCCTTGTGGTAGAAGTCAAAAGAAAATGAGATAAACACCTTTGAAACATTGATTCTGTGCCTGAAACAAATATAAATGAGGCAGTGAAGCATCTATAATTAGGTGCATTCTTATTAGTAATGTACTCTTTCTTGAGTTGAGCAAGTTTCAGGCTTCATATTACATATATATTAAAAGGACTTTCTTAGGTATACAAAAATGGAAATGTGAAACAGCTTCAATGGTCATGCTTTGCATCATTATTAGGTGTTATGGCATAACAATGTCACCGTGTTTTAATTTTTATGCCTTTTAAATAAAATAGTGGCATCTTCATTTACTTCATAGAACAGAGTGGGATAATACTACTCAATTCCAGGATTGGTACCTCAGTAGGTAAATCTGAATTCATCCATTTCATGCCCAATAATCATGGAAAGAATCGGTGACATCTGTAGGTCCAAGATGAAACATTTGACCTAAATATTTCTGAACGGCAGTTAAGAATCAAATGACGCCTAAGAAACTCAGAAGAGGAGCAGACAGATGGCAGCTCTCTGCTCCTGGACTAAGGCTCTTGCATAAGACCTGGTAAGATGAGATTCAGTCCCAGGATGGCCAGACCGTGCTCTGTGGAAGCAGGAAACTGGGAGCATCTGGCAGAGGTGATGAATGTGTGGGGAGGAGAAAATAGAAGCTTCTGGATGGCACATCTTGAAGCCCAGGTGCTACTAAATACATTATCGCCCAAACCTGAAAATTTGAAGCTAAGTATGTATAGAGCGTTGGCACTTGACATATGGTGTTTCAAATATAAAAATTATGGACCATCTGTCATATCCAGTGGGCTTGTCTCTGGGAGGAACACTGCAGACCGGAGAGAACCTGCCACATTTTCACACCCATAAGTGACTACACAATCAATACATATTAACTGGGGAGTCAGTCAGGATACAAGTGTGGTTGCTGGGAATGCAGAGAATATAACCTCAGTTTTAAAAACCCAAGCTGAGGCAAAAACGGGTGGGTAGATGAGGCACATGGGTTTGAGGTGCATGGGTTTTGACTTGTTCTAGTGTTGAGGCTTCAGTTCAGTTTTAAGGCCCGTCATCATAATCATTCTTATGCATTCATAGTAGACTGTCCCTGTCATCTTATGACTTGGTATTGGCCAAGTGACAATGCAGTGAATAGAATTTCTGTCTTTTCAAGGCTTTTCAACCCATACAACTGGGCATTGCTAGAGCAAAACACAGTCATGCTGTTTTATTCCACATTAGAGCCACGACCATAAAGCTCAAGTGTGTTTTTACGGGGCCAGGTTACTGTGCCCTGTATCGCTGCTCACCTAGAAGGGCTCTGTCTCACCTCTGCTCTGTTCTTTTGGCCTTGCTCTCAGGTGACACACTTATCTCACCCAGAAGACAGAAACACTCATAGTAGAGTTCCTTGTAGCCTGCATCGCATTTGTCTCACTCCCAGCACCTACAACCACACCTCTGCTTCCTTTCCTGTTCCTGTAGAAGATGTCTTTGCTTCTATCTAAAGTTGCATCTGTTAGGAAATCTCATCTCTTATTGACTACTCAATGATATTGATCTAACAGTTGCTTATTCTCTACATATCATTGTCTTCTCTCTTTACTGATAGTTGTCACCAGTGCTTACATACTATGTTTGGGTTTTATCAACACTAAACTAAGCAAAACCAAGCTGAATTTTCTCTTGATTCTACTTCCTCCTTTAACTCTTTCATAGAAAGATTTATTCTTGCCGACTTCTTTTTACCCTATGAAGTCTTTTACAACTTTAATAAAACTTTCATTCCAAGAAAAAATCACCAAAATGGCCTGCTTAAGACCACCTTGTGCCTTGACCTTGCTAAATGTGTCTTTGGACTCCTCCCGTGCAAATATTTGTCTCTGTTCCCCCATACACCTCATCTACCTGGCCAGTCTTGACCTGACTTTACACAATAGTCCTTTGAAGTCTCCTTTGCTGCTTTCTTCTCTTCTCTATCTCTTCACATTGGTGAGCCCCAGCGCTCAGAGATTAGTCTTCTTTTGACTCATGGATATTCTATCTAGAACTTTGGTATAAGTAGTGTCTATATTTGATGACTATTGGACTTGTACCCTTATCCCAGAACTCTTCCCTCGATTTCAGACTCAGCTACCTCATGGCCTACTTAACATTCCTAAACTTTTTTTTTTTTTTTTTGTCTTTTTGAGACAGGGTCTCGCTATGCAGTTCAGGCTGGCCTTGAGCTCACTTTTGTAGCCCAGGCTGGTCTCGAACTCGCAATGATTCTCCTGTCTCAGCCTCCCAAGTGTTGGGATTACAGGTGTGCGTCACTACACCCGTTTTTATTTTTTTATTTTTATTTTTATTTATTTATATATTTTTTTTGCAGGACCAAGGTTCAAACTCACAAACTAACTTGCCAGGCAGGCACTTATGCCATGGAGCTATCTCCCTAGCTCCAACATTCCTAGTTGAAAGTCTGATAGACATTTTATTGTAGGTTATGTGAAATTAAACTCTGGATTGCACTACAGTTTTTTCTTCCTACCTATAGCATTCTCAGTCTCAGCTGATGGAAATTTGAATCTTTCAGCTGAATATGTCTGCATAATCGTGTTAGACATTTTTCTCTCTTTAACATCACACATTTAAATCTACCAGAAAAACCTTCAAATTACACCCAGTATTCATGTATTTTCCTGGGCTGCTATAAACACCCTCACTTGAACCATTTTTCTTCATCACCTAAGTTATGGAAGCAGATTCCTAAATTTCTCTTTTCTGCTTCCTATTTTGTCTTATGTACTATTTCCAATGCAGCAAGACAATGATCCTATTAAGATGTAAGTTAGTTATGGCAACTTCTGCCTTCAAACCCCACATCACTTAGGGCAAAACCAATCTCACAGTATCCAGTGTGTTTTGGACCATCATCCTTCAGCCTGTTATCTTCCTTGTCTTCCATTGGTCCCTCCCCTGGGATACATTGGTCACTTATATTCCCTTGAACCTGCTCTGTTGCCTCCATTGAATATTCTTGCTACAATCATTTTTTATAAAAATATATATATGTCCATCAACAGATGAATGAAAAAAGATAATGTGGTGTTCATATACAACGGAGTACTAACTACTTTGTAATAAAAAAGGATAAATTTGAGTAATTTGAAGGCAAAGGGCTGGACCTTAGACAATATTAAGTGAATAAATCAAACACACAAGCTTAAATAGCACATTGTTTCTCTTATATGACAAACCCAAAGCATGGATAACTTAAAGAGAGAAATAAAAGATAGATGATAGGAAACAGGCAGACAGATGCGTTGCTAATTGAAAGGGGACCAAGAGATGAATGGAAGCTCTCTGGCCGGTTTCGATCCCCAGTGTGCCATGCCGGCCCTGCCCCCGGGGCCCACTGAGATGGTGATTGAGACTGGGCATAGTGGCGCAGGCCTTTAATCCCAGCACTTGGGAGGTTGAAAACAGGATGAGCACTACCAGTCAGATCTACATACTGAGACTCTGCAGACCCTGTTCTAAGTACATTTAAAAAAAAAAGATGAATGGAAAGGGGTGGAGGGGAAGTAATAGGGAAATTAAAAGAATTAAGATGTGTTATATGGATCAACTCTCTATGAAGAATGCAGTCATTGGGTACAGCAAACATGCACTAACAAAAATTTCAAAATTCAGTGAACACATTATTTGTATTTATAGCATGCAGTACAATAATTTGATATATGTACACAGCATGTAATGATCAAATTAGAGGAATTAGAATTTCCATATCTTAAAATATTATCATTTCTACTCTTGAGAATCTTCCAACTTTCTCCAGTTATCTTGAAATATATAGCAGATGGCTGTAGACTTTGGTTGTTCTATTGCACTGCAGAACAGCAGAATGAATTTCCCTATCTATATCTTGGTATGCATTATCTAACCTCTCTCTAGTCCTCCTTTCCTCTAGTTACTCTTATTCTATTTTATACTTCTATGTGATCAACTTTTTCAGCTTCTAATCAACTGGAAGAACATACATTATCTGTCTTTCTGAAGCAGATATATTGATACAGCTTCTTCTCCTTTAAATTTTTGTACCTCACTTCCTCAGTATACCTCTCTTGATCATCATTTTTAATACTACAATCTGCTCTATCTCTTGCACTCCTGAGCCAGTCACCTGCTTTTCTTCTCACAATGATGTATTTAACTAATTTATCAAGTTTACTGTTACATCTTACTCCTCATTTCCAGTGAAATTCCATTAGGGAGAGACTTCTGCTTTGTTCATTAAGAGATCCCAATGTTCTTGAACTCTTCCTGAAAAGCAGTGTACATTCAATAAATATTTGTTGAATGAATGAATGAACTCCAGGCTCTGAGGTCATCATCCATGTGGAAATTTACTCAAATACTTTTTAATTTTTTTGCCTCCTGACCACGTTTCCAAAATGTCATAATGATGTATCCAAGAAGGTTGTGGAGGTAAAAATTATGGATCTCCTATTCTGAATGTAAAAATTTAGACAATGTCTGTTTGTAAAATGAAACCTTAGATTTTTTTGGTCTTGTCGGATGATTCTAGCAAATTTTCTTGCCTGATAACTTTAGAACTGTTAGACCTTCCCAAAGAGCATTTCCCCTAAACAGAGAAACTTCAAGTGCAAAGGGTCAGATGTTAAGAAATATCTTGGGCTACTTTTGAGGAAAGTGGAATTTAATGTTTAGTGCATTGCCTCTGGAAAGTAGATTCTTGTCACTAAAAGCCTCTCACACTGCCATCAATAGTATAGTCCAAATTGTTATTACTATTTTTACATGATTTGGTAAGCTTTTATCGCTGTCATGAAGAAAGTGATCAATTCTATTGCATTAGGGAGAGAAACATGAACATTGGTTGTCATACAAACAAAAATTAAGAATTGTTCAATCTCGAAGCAGTATGCCATAGCTTTGGAAATTAAAACTGAGCTGTCATTCTATTATCTCTGAAGGCCCAAGCCAAGCAAAATCTACTTGTATTAAATATTTTGGGATGCAAATAAACCAAATAAAATGTCTGATAAATGTGAAAATATCATCAGAATTAACTTTCGCAATAGAAAAATGTTGTTAATTCTTTCAAAAAGATACAATAGTGGTAAAACAAGACATTACCCAATTTATTTTGAATTTTTAAGAGTAACATTTCAATTATTTTCCTTTCTGTAGATATACAGACACACAGTGTAACTTTGACTTATTCAAGGTCTATCAATTGTACAATGTTAAAATAATTCAACTTTAACCATAAAGGGACAGTATATATCATGGTGATCTTTAAAGGACAATTCTGTTGTGATTTTCTTTTTTGGTTCACATTGTCAGAAAGATATTACAATTGCTTTTTAAAAGACTATATAAAATTTAGTTGCCATAGGAAGGACATGAACTCTTAATAATTGTAACAAAGCAATAATAAAACTTAAGGAAACATTGATTTCTTTTGGAATCAAAAAGCTCTTCTTTATATTTTATAGGTAGAACTCCTTTATCTGAGTGATTGTTCTTTAAGACTTTTTTTCTCAATTTGTGGGTTGTCTTTTCATTCTATTGGTGATTTCTTTGGATGTGAAGAAACTTCTTAAAAAGATGAGATCCTAGTTATTGATGGGTTTTGTTTTTGAAGTCTGTCTACACCTATGTCCTCAAGATTTCTACCTATTTTCTCTTTCAGTAGATTTAGAGTTTCTGTTTTAACATTTAGATCTTTGATCCATTTTGACTTCTGTTTAGTGCATAGTGATAGACATGGGTCTAGTTTTAGGTGTTGGCATGAAAACAGCCAAAATTTCTAGTACTATTTATTAAACAGGCTATCTCCAGTCCAGTGAACATATTTGGCCTCTTTGTCAGAGAAAATAAGGTATCCCAGTATTCAGAAATGCATTTTGCTCTTTTTTTTTTTTTTCTGGATCAACCTGCCTTGAAGGTGGGGCTGGCAGGGCATGTGATGCCGGGGATGGGAAGGTGGTACCCTGAAGTTGCCTAAGGTTGCCTAAGCAGGCACTTTAGAATGCCGAGGTATCTTGCTGGTTCCTACCTGTATTTTCTAATCCATCCCTCTGATACTCAAACATGTCTTTTTTAAAATTATTTTTAATTACGGTAGCTTTGCAGTATATGCCTGCCTTTTCCTGTTGCTCAGAATTGCTTTTGCTATTGTGAGTCTCTTCTAGTTCCTTGTAAATTTTAGAAATTTTTTTCTAGTTCTTTTTTTTTCATGGCAGACTCAGACTGCCCTGGGGGTAGAGCTGACACAGCATGTGGTGCCAGGAAACTGAGGTCCCTGTGATTGACTAAGCTTGCCTAAGTCAGTTTTAGACTGCTGAGCCATTCTATCGGCCCCATATTTTTTCTAGTTCTGTGAGGCATACTAATGGTATTTTGAACAGGACTGCTTTAAATATGTTTGCAGTTTTGGGAGTATGACCAACTTCACTATGTTGGTTTTTCCTATCCATGAGCAAGAGATTTATTTTATTCATTTTATGATATCCACTTTGATTTCCTTTTGAGAAAAATTTTAATATACTTATTATTATTATTATTATTTTGGTGTTTGAAGTTAAACCCAGGAATTCATGCATTTTAGGTGAGTGTTCTACCACTGAGTTACATTTCAGCCTTGAAAATTTTTTCACAAGTTTAAGAAGGTAAGACAAAAATTTATAAATTATCTTCTTTTCTTTATTTTTAATTAATTTTTTTTGGTGTTTTTGAGATAGGATTTCACTATGCAGTTCAAGCTGGCCTTGAGTTCACTTTTGTAGCCCAGGTTGGTCTCAAACTCACATAGATCCTCCTGCCTCAGCCTCCCAAGTGCTGGAATTATAGGAGTATGCCACCATGCCCAGCTTCCTTGTCTTTAAATAGATTAACTTTGCCTAGAGGACATGTGATAATGTGAGGGCCCTCTCATCTCTTAAATAAAACTCAGCACTGACGAAAAGATCCAGGATTCTAGATTTTGGCAGGCCTGGGATTAGTTGCAACCCATTTTGTGATCTTTTAATTTTCTGTTTTCTTTCTTTCTTTCTTTCTTTCTTTCTTTCTTTCTTTCTTTCTTTCTTTCTTTCTTTCTTTCTTTCTTTCTTTCTTTCTTCTCCTATAACATAGGTTCTCACTCTGTAGCCTGAGCTGACCTTGAACTGATTGTGGTTGTTGTGTCTCAGCTTCCCAAGTGCTGAAATTACATTATCTGTATGCACCACAATGTCTGGCATTTCTTTATTTTTAATAAGCTTTGAATTTGTAATTTATGTCTCATATATTTATCTTGTGTTGAAAAATATCTTCCAGATTTAATTAACCTGCTCCGTTCAGGAGATATTTATTAAGGCTAAATGTCACTTACACCAGCCAAGTAATTTTTCTCTTTTCTTTTCAAGTAATTTTTCTATGTTGAGTGGGAAACAATAGATATTGCTTTCCATCTTTGTTTATCATTTATGAATTTTAGTGGGCTCACTTTCAGTGATTAAAGGCATGAGAAACTTATGTGTTCTTATTCTCAACAACTTGAGGACAATTAATTTGTGTTGCTGACCTCAGAAGCAGCCACATGAATAATTTGGGTCCTGTCTTCCTTTGCCTTCCTATTACCTCTCTATCTGTAAATGGAAATTTTGTCATTAAAATATGATGTTTCAAGACTGGGGTTAAGTAGCATAGGCACCTACCTGGCAAGAGAAGGCCCTGAGTTCCATCCCCAGTACAAAAAATGAAGATATCTGGAGGCCTAAGGAAGAAGTCTTCTATTTCCTTTCTGTATCACACTTATCTCTATAGGAGCAGTGGCCCTGTGTTCACTAACTTATACTGTGAAAGCAGCACAATGCCGAGTATTGGCTATATGAATGGATGAATCAGTACATGAATAAATACATGAGTGACAGAATACACTTTCCTTGGGAGATTGACTTAGGTCATCGACAACTGTACAAGTGGGAAGATAATTCTAAGAAAGGAAAAAAGACCAAGATTTGACGTACCTCATTGGCAGCTGCTAAATTATGAAGATAGGGGAGGAGACATTCAATTAATAAGACAGGGACAGAGTGAGTGTGGCCTCTAATAATTTGTCTTAGAAGAGCTGATATCATAGAGTCCCTTAATATGTCCTGAATTTGGGCAGAATAATTGAGGCTCACTTGATAATATAAGTCTTTCTCTGTATTTATCTCTCAATAGACCCTTTCCTGTTTTGTGGGCAAAGATTTTGTTTACATTTCCAGGCATTCTTAGCATATCTCTTTTTTTAATGTAATATTTTTATTGTTTAAATTTAACAATGGTTATATTACATATTTTCATATCTCTACTTGCAGGTTTTGTTCTTTAATTTTAATTTTGCTTCTTAGCACTCAGAAAGTTGAGGTGGAATTACTGCTAGTTCAAGAGCAGACCAGGCAACACAGCGAGTTCAAAGCCAGCCTAAACTCACTGAGATCCGATTTCAAAAATCCAAAATACAGCCTAAACCAAAGCAAAGCAAAGCAAAGCAAACCAAACCAAACCAAACCAAACTAAACCAAACCAAACCAAATGAAACCAAGCCAAACTAAATCAAGCCAAATGAAACCAAACCAAGTCAAGCCAAGCCAAGCCAAGCCAAGCCAAGCCAAGCCAAACCACACCAAACCAAACCAAACCAAACCAAACCAAACCAAACCAAACCAAACCAAACCAAACCAAACCAAATCAAACTAAACCAAACAAAACCAGTTTCCTTATAAATACTTTTCCTGATTGGGGATATAGCTCAGCAGCATAAGCACCTGCCTGGCAAACACAAGGTCCCAAGTTCAAGTTCAATCCCCAGTCCCACAGGGGGAAAAAAAAAAAAGGAACAACCTTCTCAAACTGTACTCATTTTGATTACATTTATGAAAGTTCATCCGAACTAGTTTTCAACATAATTTACTGTTGGAGAAGTGGCCAGAAACATCTTACATGGCTTTAGGTGTCTCTGATTTCTCTCTTGTACCTTGCTGGTGTCTAAACACAGAAGTTACTGAAGAATTATCACAGTAGCTTCTCTTAGAATAAATACGCCTGAGCATCTATCATGGCTTCAAAGGAGTTTTCAAAGCTAAGAAATGTATTTCAGAACATTCATTAAAGTAATACTTGAAAAAATGTTTTATAATTTAATTTCTATTAAAAATCACATATAATATTGTGCTCATTTTTAAAGCAACTCTAATCCCTGGTATAACTAAATTTCTGAAGCCCAATGATTTCTTTGGAATATATTGGTTATATTATAATTCAGGCAATTCTATTGCTATTCATATTATTTTCTGATTCTGCTCGCTTTAGGCAGTTGAAAAATATTTTTATTACATGGTTAAATGTATTGAATTTTTTCCCTAATGCTTCTTCAATTCATTTTTCACTATGTTAAATCTATGATTCAATACCTGCACACATGTTTTCATAAGTATTATTGCGGGTCATCATTATTTTTAGACATACTAAAACAGATTTTATTAAAACCGGTGTGCCTTTAGTAAAAGTTTGCAGCCACTGAAATACTTTATATAATATATTTTTTAAATTTTTATTTATTTATTTTTCTTGTTTCAGAACCTTTGTTTGTTTATTCACTCATTTTTATGGCCGGCTCAGCCCGCCCCGAGGGCAGGGCTGGTGCAGCATGTGGTGCCGGGGATCGAACTGCGGTCCCTGAAGCCACCCAAGCTTTCCCAAGCAGGTGCTTTAGACCACTGAGCCATCCCGCCAGGCCCTATATAATATTTTTTAGTATTCTATTTTCTTTGGATGTAATTCCTGCAGGCTTTACATATGAGAGGAAACTGGTTGGTTTTGTCACTTTGAAAATTAAATTTCCTGGGGCTGGCAAGATAGCTGAGCAGGCTAAAGCACCTGCTAAGGCAAGCTTAGGCAACCACAGGGACCAAAGTTTGATTCCCAGCACCACATGCTGCGCCAGCCCCACCCCCAGGGCAGGCTGATCCGGCCATAATATAAATAAATAAAGTTTAAAAAAAAGAAAATTAAATTTACTGGTCTCTTCGAAATACGTGTATTGATCACATCATAGGGAATCGTCTGCCCAACACATATCCTGATTTTTCCTTTTTTTCCCATTCCCCTCCCCTCCCTTCAACTCCTGTCACTTTCCTTATTTAAAAAGTTTTCTTTCCATTTTTCTTCTCTCATTTCTCCTTTCCTTTCCTCGTGTGCTCTCCCTGCCCTTCTTTCCGCTCTCATTCTCATTTGAAGATGTCCCTTATCTTTTGCAGTATCTATTATACATTTTTTTAAACAGCGAACCACACATCAGTTTATTAGTATTATTAATTTATGAATAAGATAGGCACTTTTTTTCCCCTCACAAAGTGACACTGATTACGATCTGCCATAACAGGTGCCCACACGTCTTCGGGGTGACAATGTAGCATTTCAAACTCTAGTCGGGGTTGGTTACTCTTTTTTCACTTTCATAATTCTGATGCTGCTGCCCGCAGTCTTCTCTGCATTTGCTTTGAATTCCGTCTTCAGGGCATCCCTCACTGCCTTGGCGCAGATCTGGGAGTAGCGAATGTAGCTGAGTCCAGCCTGTCGCCAGTAGGCCACCATGATGTCTTGGGAGGGGTAGGGTTAGTGGGGTGGGGGGCTGTCTCTATGTCAGACCAAATCGGTAGGAAAACGGCAGTGTCGGCTCCCTCCAGTGGCCCAGCAGCAGGAAGCTCTATTATACACTTTGGTCCTTATTTACACTTCTGGTTTCTCATACTAGAGAAAAAAATGCAATATTTATATATGTGTGTCCTATATATTTCAGTTAAGTGTACAGCCTCAAAGTGAATTGATTTACCTGGAAATGTCTTGATCGCCCTTCTTTATAGCTGAATAGTACTCCATTACATAAAAAAAAAAACACATTTTTATCAACTCATTGGTCGATGGGCATTTGGACTATTTCCAAGGCTTGACTGTTACAAACTGTACTGCTATAAATAAGGGCGTGTATATATATATCTGTAGTGTGATGCTTTTGATTTTCTGGGGGAAGATATTAAGAAGGGAAATAGCTTGGTTAAATGACACCTCTAGTTCTAGTCCTAGTTATTAGAGTTTCCACATTGATTTCTACATAGGTTCCATGAGTCTACTCTCTAACCAAGAGTGGAGAAGGGTTCCTTGACCCCCACAGCCCGTCCAACATGTGGTATTGGCTGATTTCTTAACAACTGACATTCTTTTGGGAGTGGGAGGGAATCTCAGCATTGTCTTAATTTGCATCTCTTGAGTTACCAGTGATGTTGAATATTTTTTCATGTATTTATTTGACATTTGTATTTCTTCACTTGAAAATTGTCTATTAGAGTCAGATGCCCATTTTAGATTGGATCATTAAAAGTGCAGGGATACAAGTTTTTTTTTTTTTTTTTGTCTTTTTTAGACAGGGTCTCGTTATGCAGTTGAGGCTTGCCTTGAGCTCACTTTGGTAGCCCAGGCTGGTCTTGAACTCGCACCGATCCTCCTGCCTCAGCCTCCCGAGTGCTGGGATTACAGGCGTGCACCACCATGCCCGGCTGGGGACACAAGTTTTTTGAGGTCTTTGTATGTTCTATATATTAGTTTTTTGTCTGAGGAACAGGTGACATTCTCCCCCCCCCCCCCCACTTTGTGTGTTGTATCTTACTCTGGTGCTGATTTCTTTTGCTGTGAAAAAAACTTTTTATTAAAATGAGATACCAGTTGTTGACTTGGTGATAGTTCCTGTGAGATTGAGCTCTTATTCATGAAGTCTCTGCCTACACTAATGTCTTCGAGAGTTCTACCTATTCTATTTTCCAGAAGTGTTTCTGTTTAGATATTTAGATCTTTAATCCATTTTTTGCTCTAGCTTAGCGCATGGTGATAGACATGGTTTAGTTTCAGTCCTCAGCATATGGAAAACCAGTTTTTCTAGCACTATTATTGAAGAGGCCTCTTCCAGTGAAGGTGTTTGGCTCCTTTGTCAAACATAACATGAGTGTGGTCTCTAGTTGCATACATTTACTTACAAAAGCTTTGAGTTTATCTTTTTTCATAGCCGAGTAATACTACATTGTGTAAAATACCACATCTTTTTGAGGCACTCCTCAGTTCATGGTCATTTGGATTGTTTCCAAGATTTAGCTATGACAAATTGTACTGCTATAAACATGGGCGCACACACACACACACACACACACACACACACACACACACATATATATATATATATATATATATATATATATATATCTGCTCCCATGAGAGCGGAGGGGTGGGGTAGGCTCACCAAAGCTCCCACTGTACGATGCTCAGCACTGCTTCCACCATGATAAGGAGAGGGCAAGCCACAGCTCAGGGAAGCTCCGCGGGTTATGGAGTAAAACAGAAGCTCCGGAAGGCTCTTGCAATGATAGGGGGCAGGGCAGGGTTCATCAAGGTGCCCATGACTCATGCGGGGGTAGTGGGGTGCAGCTCAATCAATATCCATGACAGTGGTGGTGCAGGGGAGAGCACACCAGAATCCCACGGCTTTAGCTGTGTGATGTATGCCTGCTTCCTGAGATGGAGGGAGAGGTGGTCACAGCTCAGCAAAGCTTCTGCAAAGGCTGCTATTGGATTTTTATTTTTTATATTTTGGTTATGGAATTGAAAGTCAGGACCTTGCACTTTCCAAACAGGTGCTCACGCTCTTGTGCTGTCTCCCCAGTTCACTATTGATTTTTGAATGATGAGTTTGTATCCAGCTACATGACTGAATTTGGCCATTAAATCTAGAAGTTCCTTTGTTGACTTTTTTTGGGTCTTCTACTTAGAGATTAATGTCATGTTCAAATAATGTCAATTTACCTTCTTCCTTCTGTATGTTTATTCCTTTTGCTTCTCTCTCTTGTCTAATTGCTCTGGCTAATGGTTCCAAATCTATTTGAATAGGAGCATGGACAGTGGACATCTGGGACTGCACCTGATTTTAGAGCAAAAAGCTTTTTGTACACTTAATATGATGTTGACTGTGAAATTATCAAAGATGGCTTTTATCAGATTGAAATGAAGACCATTTATTACAATTTGCTGTAGGGCTTTTATTATGGATGGGTGTTGAACTTTGTCACATGCTTTTTCTGCTTCTGTTGAGATGATTGCAAAATTTCCCCCTTGGCTCTGTTCATATAATGTATTATATTTATTAATTTTTGTATGTTGAACCATTTCTGAATCCCTAGCATAAATCTCACTTGGTCATGGGGTGTATATTTCTCTTGATGTTTTGCTGCGGTCTGTCTGCTAATGTCTTAATGAGAATGTTTGCATATGTGTTCGTTATGGAGATAGACCTGTAGTTCTCTTTTTGGTTGCTCATTCTCTGGCTTTGGTATCAGAATGATGCTTTTTTCAAGCAATGAGAGAGTATTGTTTTTCCTTTCAACTTCATTAAAGACTTTGAGGAATTGTGGCATTAGGTATTCTCTAAATTTCTTATGTAGTTCAACAGCGACTATGTCTGGATCTGAGCTTTTCTTTGTTGGTAAGTTTTTCATGATGTCTTCAATTTCATTGGCTGACATTGATTCATTTAGAGTTTTTATAGTCCTTTTGATTTAGGTTTGTTAATTCCTCTGTATCAAGGAATCTGTCTATTAGTCTCCTCTGTTTTCTGCCTTTTTAGAATACAGCTTCCTGAAGTAGTTATTGATTTTCTGCTGGATTTTTCCAGAATGTGTTATATTTCACCCTTTCTTCTTTCTTTCTTTCTTTCTTTCTTTCTTTCTTTCTTTCTTTCTTTCTTTCTTTCTTTCTTTCTTTCTTTCTTCTTTCTTTCTTTCTTTCTTTCTTTCTTTCTTTCTTTCTTTCTTTCTTTCATTCTTTCTTTCTTTTGCAGGGTCATGCTACTCCAGACTTGTAGTGATCCTCCTGATTTCTGCCTTCCTAGCATGTGCCACCACACCCAGACTCCATTGCTGGCTCAGTGCGCCCAAGGGCAGGGCAGGCACAGCATGCAGTGCCAGGGATTGAATCCTGGCCCCTGCGCTTACCTAAGTGAGTGATTAGTCCGCTGAGCTATAGCACTGGCCCTTACCCTTTCATTCTTTTTTTTTTTTTTTTTTTTTTTTTTTTTTTTTTTTTTTTTTTTTTTTTTTTTTTTTTTTTTTTTTTTTTTTTTTTTTTTTTTTT
>PVJA010022004.1:0-34828 GCA_004027025.1 Myocastor coypus
CAGGCTCAGCTCCCAGCGGTGGGGTTTGGGCTGGGCTGGGACAGGAAGTTAGTCTCGGGAACGCAGAGGCGGGGCAGAGGGGCGCAGGGGCTTACCCGCAGCGGGTGCGCAGGCTCGCTTCCAGCGGTGGGGTTTGGGCTGGGCTGGGACAGGAAGTTAGTCTCGGGAACGCAGAGGCGGGGCAGAGGGGCACAGGGGCTTACCCGCAGCGGGTGCGCAGGCTCAGCTCCCAGCGGTGGGGTTTGGGCTGGGCTGGGACCGACTCACAGTTTTAATAATGTCTAGATAAGGGTCTCATATCTACTGAGCCACTGTGAGGATTTTTAAAAAATGTCCTGGTGTTATTTCATTTAATAGTGTTTTCCAAAATCATTCTTTTTCTTTTAAAGGCGATAACTCAATATTCTCAACGTTTCATACTAAACATTTGTAAAGATAGCTAAGACAGACTCTTCTGCCATGAAGCTGGGGAGCTCTGTGGGATCTGTGAACTAAGTTTTAATAAGGATGCACATTAGCCAGGGCAGGAAGGACCCATGAGCCATGGATTACAAGAACCACTTCAAGTAGACCTTACGACTCTGCCCTACATAGCAGTTTAATTCTTTGCACTGTTTAGTGAAAAATTCACTTGTTATATGAAAAGATTTTTAAGGCAATGCAATGACATTACTTTCATCGTCTTTACATTTCCCCATACAAACTGAAGACATCATAATAGATGAAAAACACCGGGATGAAAAAGGCTCTTTATGATATTATTCTGTTTATGAGGCATTCTCAAGTGCCAAGTCTAATTAGTGGTTTTCAAGGACTAGCGGTGGGGGAAGGAATCTGTGATACCTTTTTTGTCTTTATTGTGTTGGCATCACTCAGCTTTACAAGATGTGATTGAAAAATATGAATACTTGAAGATGGTTGTAGTAAAAGACTCATGGCCACTCACTGCCTCACAATAACCCCTGTCTCTGAAGGCGATGATCCCACTGTCCTTGCTGCTTTCTGAAGCTGCCCTGGAGCGCTCTTTTGTGAGTGTCTTTGGTTGCACTGCTGTGGCTGTTTGATGTCCTCAGCTGATCCGAACTGTTTACTTTTCATGGTCATGTTGACTTTGGGGGACAGCCCGACGTCTGACAGATGTTGCCTGCTGCTACATTTAGTGATCTTCGATGGACAAGGAAAACTCATCTGTTTTTTTAAAAACATATTTGGTACAGGGTCTCACTATGCAGCTTGGACTCAGTGATCCTCCTGTCTCAGCCTCCCAGCTCTGGACTACAGGCATGCGCTACCACACTGAGTCTCCGTGGCCAGCTCGCTGTGCCCAGGGCTGGGGCCATTGCGTCCATCATGTTTTTTGAGCCTGTTCTTCGTCCGTGGCACTCAGCGCACCATCCGCCATAATTTTGAACATACCTCCTAAAGATACTCATGAAAGAAGACCCCAGGCTGCTTCAGAAAGTGACAGAATGATGGGGTAGTTGTGTGAGGAGCAAAGGTGAGCACTGCGAAGGGGATTCATAGCAACATGTCTTTAGTGTAGTGAGTATTTCTAATTTAAGCATGCACCATATATTGTGACCACTCCTCCAACTCTTGCATGTTGCCTCAAAGTCATAGGCCTGCCCAAGAGAAAATGTGAGTTTCCAAGATGGAAATTACATTGTAATAAATCTGATTTTAAAGTATGCCTGTGCATGCCTATGTAGTATATTTATACAATAGTAGCTATAGCATACGCAGTGTGCATGTGATCCAGAGGTAGTTACGCACACACCTCTGTACCTGTGTCAGGAGAGGCCTGAGAAGTTTGCTGACTTACGTGCTATGATTCAGCATACATGTTCCATTGTAATTTGATGTCCTCAACTCTTTTAGGAAGATGCCCAGAAAGGCAATAGCTGGGGTGAATGGAATTCTTATTTTAATTTCTCTGGCAAGACTTCCACATTGTTTTTTCTAAAGGTTGTCCTAGCTTCCCCTTGCCACCAGCAGCGCAGAAGGCTTCCCTTTCCCTGCGTCCTCTTCTGCATTTGTTATTCCTTGATGATGGGCAGCTAGCGAGATTCTGAGTGTTCTGCAGCTAGGATACGGAATATCACTTGAGGTAGAGTAGGTCTGTGTCTGTGATGACGTAGGAGGCTGAATAAGTGGAGACATAACTCAGTGAAAGGTCATGCTTTGGGACATTTGGTTACCTGATCGCTGGTGGTCTAAAAAACTGGTGCCAGTTTCCAATTGTAAAGATGAAATTTTCTCTGGAAAACTCACAAATTATTTTCTTTCATTGCTGGTTAAATCTAGCAAGGGATTATGTGTGTGTGTGTGTGTGTGTGTGTGTGTGTGTGTGTGTGTGTGTGTGTGTTTGGTACAGGGTCTACAGACTCTCACTATGTAGATGGCACTCGTAGCGATCCTTCCTGCTTTCAGCTTCCCAAGTGCTGGGATTATAGGCATGCGCTACCAGGCCCGATCTTAATCACTGTCTCAGCATGTGCCCAGGGCAGAACAGTGCAGCGGGCTAGGGATTGAACCCCGAGCCCCTGTGTCTACCTGAGCAGGCACTTTAGGGGCTGGGGAGATAGCAGGTACTTTAATCCACTGAGCTATCTGGCTGGCCCTATAATGAATTTTAAATAATTGCACTGGAATTTAGTCAGTTAAGGTGAGCATGTAGTATACACACTAGAGTACTTCTACATGACTTAGCCAGAATATCTGTAATTTGAATCTATTTCAAAATAGGAAGCCAAGTGAAGTTTTAACTGTATCCCAGGCAAAAAATCCTCAGATACAAAGGAAGATAAAAATATTCTAAAGTTTTGTGATTCAATGAAAATGCATTTTTAAGGGACAAAAAGTTAATAACTAACTAATCATAACCAAATCCCCAAATAATCATAGGTCTTGCAAAATGAATATGGCAGGTGGCCCCAGTGAGGCTTCCCATTTCAGACGTTTCTTCAAGTAACAAATTTTTTGCGCAAATGTACTAGATTTGCACATGCAGAAATGTAGATTAAATTGAATGGCATATTTCCTGTTAGCATGCAAACTATTTCTTGGTTAAATCTCATTGTAATCTATGCAGGTGTCTAAGCAGCTTGACAGTGATTACTTGCTTTGGGATAAGACAGTGTGTGCAGTGGATTCGGATGAAAACACAATCCTGGCAGCCAGCTGAGGCGGGCACTGAACCCTACGATTTTTGGCCCAAATTGGAAAGTTCTTTCAGAAGAACCTAAAATGACACGTAATCATAGTGTTTCAAATCTTATTTTGAAGCGCTGGCTGGGTCATTTCACAGTGATGTGCCCTTTGTCACCATGGAGATGAAGAGCCACCATACATAGAACACAGGAAGCTCTCAGAGAAGGGTTGTTACATTGATGTCTTCCACTGGGCACTTGGCCCTAAACACGATGCGTCTCTGGGATCATCCGTAATTGAAAAGGTAGAGCCAGTCTGAGCTTTTATTTGATCAGGTATGTGCTGTCCGTGTATGCTAGAAATATAGGATGGCATTTCTGAAAAATAATGTTTTCTAAGGCCTTTAAACATATGAGCTACGCATGTGTTATAATGGAATGGTTAAATCACCAGAGGTTTTTCTTTCATACTGTATTCATTTATTTTCTTTTAAGAGAAATTCTAACCGCATGGTTGCCATAGAGCAAGAGGAGTCAGGACCGGAGCACCCGTGCTGGTGAGCGGGCTGCGCTGTGGCGCTTACTTCATGAAGCATGACATCCATTAAGGGACAATTTGTTGCTTGCAGATAACTCTTCACACTAATGTAAAAAAATTTTGCCCATTTTTATAGCACGAAAACGTAAACAGTAATTATCTCTCTTAGCATAAGAATCACAAATTGTTTTAAGGGAATATTTATCACATGATTGAAATCATGCAAGATGGCCGACAATCAGAATTCTTTCAAAACTGAAATTCCAATGCTTTTCATAGACTTCTTTTTTGTGTCTGTCTCACCCTACCCTGGGGGTGGGGCTGGTGCCAGGGATCAAATAGAAGTCCCTGCAATTACCTAAGCTTGCCTAAGCAGGTGCTTTAGTCCGCTGAGCCATCTTGCTGGCCAATCTTTTTCAGAGGAGACCAACGGATTCTACAATTGGTAAAGTCATTATTTGTTTAGAAATTACAGGAGCAATAAGGTGAGAATGAACTTACAAAGATTGGGTGAATATATATAGGAAATTATATTCTATGTGTATTATAAATTTGATAGAGACTAATTTATTAGCAAATTTCACAAGTTTATAAATTAAGGTCCCTTGTCATCCCCACTGAAAATGTGTCTTGACACTAAAACACTAGCTTTATTAAGTACTGACCAGCAATTAGTGTAAAATACATAACCGAAATGAATCATCTGAAATACCATTTCACTGAGCTTGCTGTACAGTTCAGGCTGGCCTTGAGCTCATTTTGGGAGCCCAGGCTGGTCTCGAACTCTCACGGATCCTCTTGCCTCAGCCTCCCGAGTGCTGGGATTACAGGCGTGTGCCACCACACCCGGCTCACATTTTTTCTTTAAATGCCTCCGATTTATTCTTCTTTCGAGCCAAGTGGTATCCCATTATATAGAGAACATATTTTCTTTACCCAGCCATCTGCTGATGGTATAAAGGATGCTTCCAGGACTGAGCTTTTATGCATTGTGCCGCTATAAACACTGGTGCGCAAGTATTGCTGGAGTCAATGTCTTAAGCTCTTTGAGCAAGATACCCAGCAGGGGAAGAGCTGGGCCTCATGGATTTTATAATTTCAGTTCTTTCAGAAATTTTTAAACTGATTTCCATAACACTTGCACTAGTTTGTTCCCACTAACAGGGAAGGAATGTTCCTTTTTCACCACAGCTACACAACATTAGACATCGTCTGATTACTTAATGATTCTCATTCTTCCTGGAGTGAATCTTAGTGCTGTTTTAATTTGCATTAATATAGTGGCCAGGGGTGTTGACCATTTTCTCATATATTTTGTGACTATTTCTATTTCTGCCTCTATTCATTCCTTTGCCTATTTCTTGAGTGGGTGGGTCTTTAGCTCTAGGTGGTTTGTTTGCATGTTTATTTATTTACTGAGTTCTTTGTACATTATGAATATCAGTCTTCTGTCTCAAGAGTGGCTGGCCACATTTTCCACCTTCTTTGTAGCATGTCTCTTCACGTACTCACGGATTCTTTCACTGTGTAGAAGTCTTCAGCCTGATAGAATATCGTCTGTTCATCCTTGCTGCTATTCCATGTGCGATTGAGATTCTGTTTAGAAAATCTGTTCCTACACCTATGTCTTCAAGTGGTTTATCTATGTGATCTTCCAGTAGGCATAATGTTTCCATTTTAGTGTTTAGATCTTTGGTCTGTTTTTATTCTAATTTAGTGTGCAGTGAGAGAAAGCGGTCAGGTTTCAGTCTTCTGCAAAGGCTGACCAGTGTTCCAGCACCATTTGTTGATGAGGTTGTTATTCCCCCAACACATGCTGTTGGCTCCTCTGGATGAGTTTTTCAATTCCAGAATCTTCATTGGTTCTTCCTAAATAATTTCTGTCATTGCTCAATATTATCTATTTGATAAAATATTATGCTCGTGCCTTCCTTTAATTCTTTATACATAGGTTCCTTTTATTCTTGGAACGTATTAAAAATAACCATGTTAGTATTTTGTCTGGGATGTGTATGGCAGGGCTATTTCAGTGATAGCTTCCATTCTGCTTGTGGTCTGTACAGGAGCTACACTATTTTATTTATTTGTGTGATTCCTAGTATGTGTTACTTCGATAAAACCTGGATAATTAAACTATGGCAATTCCAGTTCTGGAAATCAGATTCTCTCCTAACTTTCTGCATATTTTTTTTTTCTAATTTTCATGGTTTTTCTGAGCTCATTCTGTAAAGTCTATTATGATTTCATGTTGAAATGCCTCCCCACAGTGGGCTTGATCGTCAATGCAGAGGTGTCCAGAGGCAAGATCTACAAAGGTAACCGGGTCATGAAACCCTGACCTCATCAATGCGTTAGTTCCTACCTGCACTGGCTCTTAGGAAGTGGGCTGAGGTGGACGAAATAGCGCACTGCGGCCATGCCTCTGCAGAGGACATCCTTGTTTTGTCTTTGTCTCTTTCCCTTTCTCTTTGCTTCTTGGCTCCAAAAATATAACATAAATTTTTACTTTGGAGTTGGCCATCCTTAGACTGTAACCTCTAATGCCAAGAGCCAAAAGAAATATTTCTTTGTTTGCTAGGTATTTTGTCCTAGCAAAAGAAAGATGGCTGACCACGTCTGCTCATATTTCTCACTGTGGCTACTTAAGTCTTTACTCAGCTTAATGGGGAGCTTGTGACTGAAGGAAACATAGATCCTAGGACCCATGAGTCTGTCCGCTTTCGCATAGGATCTCTTTGTACACATTAGATCTTGTCTTCAGCACTCAGTTAAGAAGCTTAGAACTCTAGCCTTTTCTTCCTGCTTGCAGAGTCTCAAAATTAGGCAGACATGAAAGCAAAGGGCCTTTTCAGCTATTTCCCAAGAGCCTACTACCTAGACATGCAGAACACATGTGCACAGCTCTGAGCCTATGTAGCATCTTCTACAGTTCCAGGGATATATTTGTGTGTTTCCAAGGCCCCTACAGACACCTCATCCTCCCAATGTAGACTTTTTGGTTGGCCTGTTGTTTATTCCAATTAATATCACCGGTTAGATGGATACGACTAATTTTTTGTAATAATCACTCCATAGCAACAGGTGCATGTGCTAGGTGAGCTCCAAGTCAGGTCAAGTAAAGGAAGCCCTGTGAGGGTCTTCAAGAAAGCTATGAACTAGGTGAGATAACGACAGTTATCTGAGAGTGAGGCTTTGCAGGAACTCCAACCTATATTTTCCCTCCAGATTTCAAGGGTACCATGGACCTAGAGCACAGGGTAGTGGGTTAAATGGTTTTCCCCCCATGTAGGTCTATATCCTAATTCTTGGAACCTGTGAATTTTGTCTACTATGGAATCTTTACAGTAGTATAATTAAGTTAAAGATCTGAAGATGGAAAGTTCATCCAGGATTATCTGGTGGGCTCCAAATTCTGAAAGAAATGTCCTGAAAAGAGGTAGAGAGGCATGTCAGACTTGCATAGAGGAGAGAGCTGTGTGAAGCAAGAGACAGAGACTGGAGCGGTGTGAGTGCAAGCTAAGGCAGCCAACAATTGCACACTGTGGGAGGAGACTTCTCCAGAGCTTCCTGAGGGAGAACAGCAGTGTCAGCACACTGACTGTGAACTCTGACCTTGACGCTGAGACATGCGTCTCTGCTGTTTGAAATTGTCCACTTTGCAGCAGTATTTTGGGCACACTTAGGAAGAGATACTGGCGTATAGGAATAAAGCAAGCATAGTGAGTTGAATAGTGGCCCCTTGAAACATATATGTAAATCCTAACCTGTGGAAAATGTTAAAGTGGCCTTATTTACAAAATAAAAGTTCTTGGTAGATATAGTTGAGGATTTTGAGACGAGATTCTCTTGGATTCAGGAATGACCTAAACTGCTATAGCAGGCATTGTTATAGAAGAGTCTTTCATCATGAACAATGAGGGATACTTACAGCTGCGTATGTGATATGACTCTACAATAAAATAGCTAAGATTGTTTTGATACCAAAAGAAAAAAATCCACTAATTTTCTAAGCTCAGGGATATTAGCCCCAAAATGACAAAATATGACAAAAAATTTAAGAGAAGCTATAAAAATAAAAAAGCAATAACACATTGATGGGTTGGAATTTTTAATATTGTCAATTTTTTAAAAATTTTTCCCAAATTAATCCATAGGTTCAAAATCATTCTAATAAAAAATCCATAAATCTTATCTTTTTTTTTTTTTAAAGCACTAGACAAGTTGATTAAAAAGTATAGAAGACTGGGCTGGTGAGATAGCACGTAGAGGTCCAGTTTTTCCAGCACCATTTGTTACAGAGGCTATCTTTTTTCCAGTATACATGTTTGGCCCCTTAGTTGAAAATAAAGTGGCTGAGTGTGTTTGTAGCTACTTCTGCATCTTCTAATCTACTCCATTGATCCTCACGTCTATTTTTTTGCCAATATCATGCTGATTTGATCACAGTAACTTTGTAGTATAGTTTTAAGACAGGAATTGTAATGACTCCTGCCTTGTCTTTATTGTGCAGGGTTGCCTTTCTAGGTCTTTTCTGGTTCCAAATGAATTTTAGAAATAACTTCTCTAGGTCTGTGAAATATATAGATAGTATTTTGATTGGGATTGCATTAAATGTGCATAGCAATTTTGGGAGTATGACCATCTTCACAATGTTGGTTCTTCCTTTCCAGGAGCAGGGAATATGTGTCCATCTTCTGAAATCCTCTATGATTTCTTTTTTCAGAGTAATATAGTTTTCATTGAATAGATCTTTCACTTCTTTAGTTAGATTAATTCCTAGGTATTTCGTTTTCTATGGTGCTATTGTAAAAAGTATTGTTTCTCTAATTTCCCTCTCAGTGTGTTTGTTATCTGTGTAAAGGAATGCTATGGACTTTTGCATATCAACTTTGTACCCTGCTGTGCTACTTAATTTGTGTATTAATTTAAGCAGTTTCTTGGTGGACTATTTTGGGTCTTCCAAGTAGAGTACCATGTCACCTGCAAATAATGATAGTTTAACTTCTTCTTTTCCTGTTCTTATTCCTTTTATTTCTCTCTCTTGTCTAATGGCTCTAGCTAATGATTCCTGAACTATATTGAATAGGAGTGGTGATAGAGGACATCCTTGTCTTGTACCAGATCTGATAGTAAAAGACTTCAGTTTTTCCCCATGTAGAATTATGTTAGCCATTGGGTTGTCATAGATTGCTTTTATCAGCTTGAGGTACAGGCCCTCTATTCCAATTTGCTGTAGGACTTTGAACATGAATGAGTGTTGGACTTTGTCAAAAGTCTTTTCTTTTTCTTTTTTTCAAACAAAGAATTTTTATTTTTTTTTTCTTGTTTCAGAACTTTTGTTCATTTATTTATTTATTTTTATGGCCTGCTCAGCCTGCCCTGAGGGCAGAGCTGGCGTAGCATGTGGTGCCGGGGATCGAACCGAGGTCCCTGCAGCTGCTTAAGCTTTCCTAAGCAGGCACTTTAGATCACTGAGCCATCCTTCCGGGCCCCCCAAAAGCCTTTTCTACATCAATTGAGATGATCATTTTTTTTTTTTGGAGGGGGCAGGATTTTGCATTTAGCTCTATGGATATAGTGTATTACATTTTTAGACTTGTTTGTGTTGAACCATCCCTGTATCCCTGGGAGGAATCCTACCTGGTCATGATGTACAATCTTCTTAATGATTTACTGTATTCTATTTGTGAGGATTTTATTGAAGATTTTTGCATCTATGTTTATGAGAGAGATTGGCCTGTAGTTCTATTTTTTTAATGTACAGTAGGCTTTTATTTTCAAATTTTTAAGAGAAACTATTAGCATAAAATAAAATTTAGCTCTAATCACACAATGTACAAATGAGGTGGCAAATGAAACTAGGTTGGAATATTCTTAGCAATATCTATAGATTGATATACCAAGTGTTTCGAAGTCACCAAACCCTCTCTATTTCATAAACAAATACATGAATGGTCATACAAGCTACAAAACTGCCAAGTTTAACAATATTGACCAGGTTTGTAGTTCTATTTTTTAGTTGCCTTATTCTCTGGCTTGAGTATCAATACAATACTTGCTTCCAGGAATTATTTTGGGAGTATTATTTCCTTTTCAATTTCATTGAAGAGTGTGAAGAGTATTGGGATTATATCTTCTGAAAATTTCTTGTGGAATTCAGTGGTGAATCCATCAAGACCCAGACTTTTCTTTGTTTTTAATTTTTTAAAAAAAATTATATTTTGCATCTCATTGGGTGTTATTGGGTTATTGAGTATTCTTATGTCTTCTTGATTCAATTTTGGTAATTTGTACCTTTCTAGGAATCTATCCATTTATCTATGTCTTCAATTCTGTGAGAGTAAAGATTCTCAAAGTAGCTATTAATGATCCTCTGAATCTCCACTGGGTCTGTGGTAATTTCACTATTTTCATTCCTTACTGCTTGAATTTGAGTTTTTTTTTTTTTTTTTTTTCCTCTTGTTGATGAGGTTAGCTAGGGGCAAGGCTTATCAATTTTATTTACTCTTTCAAAGAACCAGCTTTGCAATTCATTAATTCTTTGTATTGTTTTGTTCATCTTAATTGAATTAATTTCTGCTCTAATCTTTATAATTTCTTCTGTCTTTGGACTTTGCATTTGGTTTGCTCTTCATTTTCTAGATGGTGAGGTGCAGCATTTGAGTATTTATCTGTTCCCATTCGGTTTTCTTAATGTGTGAGTTCAGAGATATAAAATTTCCCTCTAAGAACTGCCTTCATTACATCCCATAAATTCTGATAAGTTGTGTTTGAATTTTCATTAAATTATAGATATTGTTTAATTTCATTGGTAACCCATTGGTTGCTGAGGAGGGCGCTGCTTAATTTCCATGTGTTTATGGGGTTCTTGTGGTTTCTTTTGTCATTTATTTCCAGTTTCATTGCACTGTGATCAGATAACATACATGGAATAATTTCTGTTCTCTTGTATATACATAGTCATGATTTATGTACTAGTATGTGGTCTATTTTAGAAAATGTCCCATGAACAGCTGAAAAAAATGTGTATTCAGAAGTAGCTCGGTGGAACACCCTGTATATGTCCACTAAGTCCATTTGATCCCAGTACTGGTTCAATTTTGTTATTTCTTTGCTAACTTTTTGTCTGCTTGATCTATCTTTTTGGGATACGGGGGTGTTAAGGTTTCCTATTAGGATTGTGGTATTGGATATTAGAGTTTTCATGTTCATTAAGATTTGTCTTACATAACTGGGTGCTCCCATGTTGGGTACATACACAATTATGAGTGTCATCTCTTCCCCTTGAATTTTTTCCACTAACCAGTGTGTAGTGGCTTTCTTTATCTCATTTATCATTCTTGGTCTGAAGTTGAGACTGTCTGAGAATAGGACTGCTACTCCTGCTTTTTTCTGAGGTGCTGGGGCATGTGGTATTATTTTTCATCCTTTGACTTTCAGCCTATGAATTTCTTAATGAGTTAAGTGTGTTTCTTGTGTATAGCATATTGTTGAGTTTACCTTCCTAATCTACCGTGCCATTCTATTTCTTTTAATTGGTGAATTGAGACCATTTACATTGATGGTTATAGTTGAGATGTATTGATCTATGCTTGCCATGTTATTTGCCCCTTTATCTTGTTTTTCATTATAGGGTTGGCTTTGTCATCATGAAATTCTTTACTTGTTCTTTGTCATGGAAGTATTTTACTTCTCCATCAAACTTGAAAGAGAGTTTCGCAGGGTATAGCAATCTGGGCTGGAATTTGTTTTCATGAAGGAATTGAAGAACTCTGCTCCATGCTCTTTTTGGCTTGATGGTTTCTGAAGAGAAATCTGCCATTATTCTGATGGGTTTTCCTTTAAATCTATATTACTCATTCAAGGAGTCCATCATTTTCTAAAGTCCTCTAATTTTTTATCCGTGTCTTCTTTGGAAGCAGTTATTAATTCTTTTATTATGGCTATCCTTTCTCTCTCTTTTTTGCTTCAGGGATTATTTCTGATCTGATTTCCTCTATACCTTTCTGTAGTTGTTTCTTTACTTCAGACAGTACTCAGAGATTTCAGCTGTGCGATTCACATTTTTTTCTGTTAGTGTCACCTGTATTTGTTCTGGGTGGGTTCAGGGCCTGGGCTTAATTCTGCTCTTTCTCTTTGTCATTGTTTATAGCAATATTCTCTGCCCATTGGTGTAGCTCTTGGTGCAATTATAGCTTTAGTGTAATCCTTACCCAAAAGAGATTACATGGTTAAGGCAGTTATAGTTTTGTATTGCAGAACTATAGTTATGAACACTAATAGTGGGTAGTGATATTTGGCAGTTGACAAGCTTTTATAACTAATGAGTTTGTATTTTACACAATAAATGCAATCCTTCTGTCTGTGTAGCTAAGCAGATATTAAATTGGGAGTTTGTATTTCATTTAGTTCACTTAAGTTCTGTCTGATTGAATTCCTGTGACATACCTAGGATGGATGGGGTCAGGGGATGAAGAGGTCAGTCTGGCAGGTTGTGTGGAGCAGGAAGTCTCTCCCAAATGGCGCGGAGGTGCCAGGGCAGTTGGGTGGAGGATGAGGAGCTGGGTCTGGCAGGTCACGAGGAGCAGGTCTCTCCCACAGACACTGAATCTTCTGAGCTATCTCCCCAGCTCTGTTTAAAGTTTTTTTTTTTTTTTTTTTTATGTTCGCAGTACATAATGTTTGTATTTTCTGTGTGAAGCGGACATGTGTACACATTTCAATTCCTTTTCTCACCCCTTTTTCTCTCTTCCCTACCCTTCCCTCCAGCTCTCAGTATTCTCCTGTCTGAGGAAGCTCTTTTGTCTCCTTCCTGTTAATGAACTTTTATTTTGTTCACTTATGATTTGGTTCTAATATTTAAAAATGTGATATTTAACCTTGTGTGTCCAATATATATATATATATATATATAATTTTGTTTTGTGTTCTTGAGACAGGATCTCTCTATGCAGTTCAGGCTGGTCTTGAGCTCACTTTTATAACCCAGGCTGGTCTTGAACTTGCACTGATCTTCCTGACTCAAACTCCCAAGTGCTGGGATTGTAGGTTTGTGCCACCATGTCCGGCTACTTAATATATTTTGCATTTTAGTTCCATCGAGTTTGGCTTTAATGTAATTTAAGACTTTATTGTGAATTGTGTACAAATTTATAATTGCCTTATCACCTGTTGCTTAATGCTTTTATCATTGCAAAGTTATTATGAGATTTGTCATAATAAGGAGGCAACTCATTTTTGCATCATTGCTTATATTTGTTGTCTTATGATAACTAGGCTTTCTCTAGTTACTGTTGCCATATTGTAGCTTTCCTCATTCTTTAACTTTCCAACTTTTGGAGGTTCCACTTCCAAGAAGTACATATTAAAAGCAACATAATTCACTATTGAATTTTAAAGTTCATTCAGCTGACTTTTATCTTGCAGTTGGAATAAGGAGTTCAGACACATTTACCAATTTATTTGCTTTTAAATTTACCGGCTCACTCTGGGATTTCTATTTGTTCTGCTAGATTTCTTCTTTTTCTTGTTCTTTCTGTATTAATAAAATTAATTAGGTATCCTTGATGTTTACCTTGCCACTGTTGTTTATTTCTCCTGAATTACCACTATTCTAATGTTGATTATTTTCCTTCCGCCTGAGGAACTCCTTGTAGTATTTTGTAGTGTGAGCCATAATAATCTTGCTAAATTATTGTCTGTCTGAAACGTGTCCTTATTTTGCCTTAGATTTTGAACAATATTTTTGCTGTGCACAAAACTCTAGGTTAACAATTCTTCACTTTCATTGCTTAATGTTACAGAAAGGGACATATTTTTAGATGCTTTATTTTATCTTTGATGAGCTTGAGAACTAGAAATTAAACTGTTGCAATGAAAAGAAGCTGTGATGGGGGGAAAAGGGAAAGAAAGGAAGGGAAATGGAAAAAACAAAACATAACAGGTAGTTAAAATAGTTATAGTGCTAGTTTCTCTTAGTTCATTGAAAAGAAAGATTTGTGCTAATATTATTTGGACAAGGCATCATGCCTATGTCTTGTGCTCTGAGTAACTTCGATGATAATAATACTGAATGCATTAATTATTGTTACTCTGTTATTATTATTATTATTATTATTATTATTATTACTATTATTTTACAGAACCAGGGATCAAACTCAGGACTTTGCACTTGCCAGGCAGCTGTCACATTATCTTGCTTTGAAATTCTGTTTTATTTTTTCCCTTTAAAATAAAAAAATAAATAAAAGCACAAAACAATCCAAAAAGAAAGAAAGAAAGAAAGAAAGAAAGAAAGAAAGAAAGAAAGAAAGAAAAAGAAACAGCATCCAATTGCTCGGCTGCAGGGGTCCCCTGGGCAAGGCCTACCGCATCCTCAGCTCATTGCTCTCCGGTTTTAATTACTCTAGATCAAGCAGTGCATATTTTATACTACTTTGTAATAAGGTACAATGGTCTTTATTTGCAGTTTTGAAGACTGGTTCCATTTCTATAATAGCCCTAAGATTATTTGATAAATTATTTAAAAATAAGAGTAGTCCTAGTGTGCTTTGGTGACTCGAGGAAGTAAGGAAAATCTGGAGTGAAAACTCAACTTAGTAAAGTTTAGACAGAAGCACAGCTTGTACTATACTGCTGAATAAGACAGATCACAGCCTACATGTATGTCACTGCTCAGCGGTCAGTGCTTGGCTTCCGGTTTCCTGACAATAATCTTAATCAAGTCCTAAGGTAAAATTAATTGAAATAGGAATTGAGTTCTATTGTCTCTTGTAGGAGCCATTATATTCAGCAATGCAAAATGCTATGCAGAGGGGCTGGAAGAATAAATAAACACATTTTGTTCTTGTAGGTGGAGGCCAGTGAAAGAAAAAAATGATAAATACTAATATACTATGGTTTTAAAAGTGAATAACTTGAGTTGAAACTTTGAAGACCACCATAGGACACCCAAATGTTTGCTGTGAAATATACCAGGAGGATGATGTTTACTTCTTCTGCTAAGAAGACCACAAGGCCAGCTATGTCAGAATCTCCCGACTAATGTTTGTACAGCACACTGTGGAAGAAAGGAACCTATGTAGAACATAGCTTGTTAGCCTAGGCATAGTAAAGTAGCCTACAAAGTGGTTAAAATCGACATTGCAGAATCCTTGAGGTGATTTTATGATATGGTATTGCAAATTCTGAAGGAAAAAATAAAATCACGTGATCTCATTCTGTAATCCTTTTCTCTTAAAGTTTGAAGTTGCCTGAATTTGGTCGTGCACAAATCCATAGACTGGATCAGATCTAAAGGACCTTGTTTCTTTCCTCTTCCCTTTGCAAATGATAAAATTTAGGCTTAGAAACCCAGTGTTGGACACAAACAAATGCGGACTCAGGGAGAAGCTTTTTATTTTGAAGAAAGACTCTTGGAACAGGGAGGGTGCCCTGATCAAAGAAATCTGCAAGTGTTTTGAAGTCAAAAAGAAAAGGGTTTCATTTTTATAGGATAAGGAAGGGTCACACAGAGATAAGCAGAATCTTGGCAAAGGAAATTGGACAATCGATGGGAAATGTTCAGTGAGTTCTGGCAGGAAAGTGTCCCACTGTGTCAGCCGATTCCCGGGGGAGTTGATAAGGGGGTACATTAGACAATTTTCTGTGTTTGTTTAGGATTGGAGCCAGTGGGGTTTAGAAATCTGTCAGAAAGGAAGGAGCTGATTAAAGTTTGCTCAAGGCAGCAAATAAAAGGGTGAGAAATAGGGAAATAGAGAATTAAGGAGGCTTGGTCACCGGAGCGAGGCTGTCTGTGGTCTTGAGCCTGGTTTCCTAATCCATAGTGCTCATTCTTTCCTACCATGATCCTCCTGCCTGCTCTGTTCTGTGTGCTCTAGGGGGGATTGCCTCTTCTTCTTTGTGCTTCTCTTTGTTTTCTCTTTTGGCTCTGTACCATTTTTAAAAACAATTCCCTCAAGATTCTTGACAAAGACCAAACTCCCGGGCCTACCTTTCACGAACTCAAAGTTACAAAAGCGAAAGACTTTGCTTTGAGGAGAGAGCTCTGGGGCACCCTGCTGCCGAGCGAGAGGAATGGCGGCCTAGGGTGTCAACTATCCAGGCCTTAGTTCTGAGTAACGGGGCTCAGCCCTCCAGGCCCCTGGTGCTGCTGTAACCATGATTCAGGGAGGCCTCGCTGCTGCTCTGCCCGGCAGCACACCTTGGCGTCAGCCATGGGGTGCTGGTTCCAGAGGCATACAGAGTTCTGCAAGCACTGTGGAGTTGGCGAGGCATCCACTCAGATCTTAGAAGAAGGCCCAAGCAGCCAGGCAGCGTGTCCCGAAGAGGGCAAATGTGAAGCTGTGAGTGTGAAGCTAAAAGTGCAGTGGGAACTCCAGAAAGCTGGGAAGCCGGGAGCTCGGAATGCTGGGGGAAAGCAGTGAGCAAAGCAGGTGAAGGGGATGCAGCACAGGAGGTACAACCCGAAACAGTGCCATAGGGCCAGGCCCGCTCAGCCCTTCGGAGGTTCGTCTCTCCATGATTGGCTGAGACTGGACACAGAACTATAGGCTTTAATGGTGGCCCTGCCGGGGTTCTCTCTCGCTTTGATCACATTCCTTTCTAGCCCTCATATTTCTCCTTTTGGGAATGGGAATGTTTACTTTGTATGGGAATGCTTTGTGTGGGAATGGGAATGCTTTTTTTTTTTTTTTTTTTTTTGTGTATATTGATACTTCTAAACTTTGTTTTTGATTTTTACAGGCGCTTACTTAAGCTAAGAGTTTTCTGTAAATCTCAGACAAGACTTTGGAGTGGGGCCTTTCCTCAGTGCTGTTAGGACTTGAGCAATTCTGAGATGGGCTAAATGCATTTTGCATAAAGAGCAGAATGTTAGGGTTTATATCTTAATGCCTCTCAAAGCTGTACCCATTCCTGGGGGTGGGGGCATATGCTGTGAGGTTGCTTGATTATGGGGATTTCTGGCTGGCCTGCCGTTGAGAACGGGATCTGATCTGAAGAGACAGGTTGCCCCAGGTCCAGCCTGGAGGTTCTGTTTCCCTTTGCTGGTGATCTTTGTTCTCATCTGTTTCCTATCTTTCCTTGTCACGAGTAATTCTTGTTTGAAGTGCTGTGTCTCTCTGCACTGCCGCCCTGCCCTGGGCCTGCCTGACCTGGGATCGAAATCTCTATGAACGGTGATTCAGACTGAATCTCTGCTCCCTGATTTTGTGAGTGTGAGGTACTGTGTGTGAGCAACAAGAAAATAACTAAGAAATCCATCCAGTATTTTTGAGCTTCTTTGTGTGTGAAAATAGCGTGGTAAGTTTGGGTAAGTTTCCTTGCTCTTTAAAGCTATACAGCATGGCGCGGTGAAATGATGAACACCCATTCATAGTTTCAGTACAGTGTGATGAGGATTCTAAAGGCACCCTAGCCCTAACCCTGTGTCTAATCTCCTGGTTATCAACCAGAGGTGCTTTTCCCCTCAAGGGACAGATAATGTGTGAAGACTTCTTGGTTGTCACAGCTGGGGGGATCTTGTCATCCAGTGAGGCTGGTGATACAGTGCTCTAAGACATGGGGAAGAGCCCGCTCCCCAGGCAAGGAGTTCCCCAGCTCCGAGTCAGTGCATTGAGGGTAAGAGACGCTGATGCAGGCTCTGGCCTAGACACATAGCTGTGTGTGCCGAGAGCACGGGTGGCCAGGAGATGCATCTCTGGGGGCAGCTCGCTCTGTAAGGCGTGCGGTGCAGGTAGGTGTCCTGCAGTGTGCCGAGCGGACAGGGGCATCAGACTTCTTACCACCTCCATCCTTCTTTCTTAGAATCCTTGCTGAGTTTATACGGGGCCTAGGTCAGCAGCAAATCTGTTTTGCTTTGCTTAGCAATTTAGAGCTAATTAGAATCCTTTCTATTACAAAGAAACTGAAATAAAAAGCATTTACATTTAAAGAGTTTAGATAGTGACTTTTCTGAGATTCCCCCATTTCTACACATGCCCTAAATATGAGCATATAAGGAGAAAGGAGAGGACTTTTTTTTTTGCTTCTTCCCGAAGTAAACACAATGTAAATGAGTTTCATTTGAACCACATCCTAAAATAGGTTTCTCCTGGTGAGATGGTAGTTTTCTGGGGGGTGGTGGTGGTGGTTATTGTTTCTTTTCGGTGCTGAGGACCAAACCCAGGGCTTCCAGCTTGTTAGGCAAGCATTCTACTGCTCAGCCAAATCCCCAGCCTCGAAATGGGAATTTTCAGAAAGGGAAACGAGAATGTTAACAACGCATTCTGAACTTTTCCACAAATACTTGGGTGTGTAGCAACTCAGCTTCAAAATAAACATCTTCAAAGTTTCATTTGATATGAAAGTTAATTTTTTTTTTTTTTTTTTTTTTAGGCTGGGAAAACGTGTATTGTTGGGCTGACTTCAAAGACAGCTCAGCTCTGCCCTTTTTATTTTAGAGTATTGGTGCTCAAATTGGTCTGTGTTAAAGTATTTTCATTTTTTTAATTAAAAAAATTTTTTTTAATTATGGCTGGCTCAGCCTGCCCTGGAAGTCAGGCTGGTGCAGCATGTGGTGCTCGGGGTTGAACTGTGGTCCTTGCGGTTGCCTAAGCTTGCCTAAGCAGGTGCTTTAGACCCATGAAGCATCTCGCCGTCCCCCGCCCCCCGCCCCCCACAGTGTTCAAGTATTAATGTCTGCATCACCATACCTAGTTCCTGTTCTAGAGTCTCGCTTCCCTTTTTTTTTTTTTTGCCCCGTCTCCGCAATTTATTGGTGCACCCTCAGGAGGCCACAGCTAAGGGCTCCCCCGAGCCCAAGGTCCAAACTAGGGTTCTTAGCCCAGGCCAGGAGGCTGACCTGGGTGCACCAGGGGAAGGGCTGGCGGCTGCCAGGCTCACAGAAAGTCCACCCAGCTACCGGACTTTAGGAAAGGACAGGGATCCCAAAAACCGCGTATCCGTGGTTGTAGCTAACAGTTCCACTGTCCTCTCGCAGTCGTACTGTCCTTGTACACCATGGGCAGGCAGCAGGCATGCGCTTGCTAGCACCAGTCTCACAAAGTACATTTATGATGGACACAGGGGAAGGGTGGGGTGGCCTGGGCTGGACCCCAGGGTTGCTCCCACGCCTCTTCGTTACATGTTGGCTCCTTCTCATTGCAGTTTTGAGTTGTAGGCATGGGACACCGTGTTCCAGGCATTCATATATCGGTCCATACGCAGGGCAATGCATTTCTGTTCTGAATTGTCCAGAGCCTCCCCCCCTCCCGCCCCCCCGTTTCCCAAAGCACTTCCGGAAACACTTGTCAGTCATCCTCTGTGGACACGCGAGACCTCAGCCACGATGCCCGTCGTCCCTGCCTGGGGTTGACCGGCCGCCTCGCCGACCGTGCCGGCGCTCCCCGCACCTGTAACAGCTCCTGAAATCTGGACCTTCACTTGCTCCGTGTTAACCCCCGGGTCTAATTTCCCTCCACTTGAGCCCCCCAAATCGGAGCCGAAACCACTTTCCATGGCTGCTCAAAGTCAACCTGGCTGCAGGCCGCGTGCGTGGAGCCTGGCAGCCCGCAGCTGAGTCGTCCGGAGGCCCCTCACTTCCTTTAGAAAAGTGTGTCAACACACTGGCCAGGAGGAAGGGTGTGCAGACAAGGATCTAAAAGCCCTGGATCCCTGTAGCCTCTCCCTGAATGGGACTCAAAAGGTGAACCCAGTAGCAGACCTAGAAGCACTTGGAAGCCCGGAGAGTAGCCCCACCCCCACTAGGTCACCCATCTTCTTTCTCCAGAGGGGTAAAATGCAACATCAAGATGCATTCATAGATGAACATACCTGAGCCAGACATACAGCAGCCCCACAGGGGAAAGCAAAGCAGACCCTGTCGCCCAAATACCTGCTGCGAGGCCGTGCCGCATACCTTGAAGCATTCTTCGGCTTCTGTCAGCATGATCACTGTAATTAAGGACTTTTCTATTTGTTAGAGGCCCCGTGTCTCTAGTCCTTGCTAATGAAAGTATAATATGCGTGAAAGGCCAGATGGAAGATTCTAGGGCACCTACAGTAACATGCTTGTGGAGGGTGATAGGGAAGGCTTATAAGGATCTGAAGCTACTTATTACTCTCATGAATATTTGTATATGGTAGGGATCAGGGCAAGCTGGGTGTAGACAAGAGTCTTCAGTTACAAGACAACAACTGTTGGTAAATTACATACCCTGAGTCAAGGAAAGAGATAAATAAATTCCTTAAGTTGTCCTGACTGAAAGGCCCTGATGAATAAGGTCTCTCTAACTAGGCTGTTATCTTTCAATTTTCTCTGACTACAGTCTGAGAAAGAATATCTGTGTGATGATCCATGCCTGTCTGTTGTCTGAGTAGAGATTCTGTCGGGCCAGAGCAGATACGCTCCTTCTGCTGTCACGCATGTCCCGCCTTCTGTGATCTTTTTCTAATCTTTGAGTCTCAAATTCTGTTCAGCCACTCACTAGGTTGAACACAAGATCTGCAATCTGCAAAGGCCGGAGAGCAAGTAGTTTAGACTTGTGGACCACATACC
The DNA here is from genome assembly GCA_004027025.1 of Myocastor coypus. Classification (NCBI taxonomy): domain Eukaryota; kingdom Metazoa; phylum Chordata; class Mammalia; order Rodentia; family Myocastoridae; genus Myocastor; species Myocastor coypus. The sequence goes on from PVJA010022004.1 coordinate 20,225, forward strand.
CTGTTTGCTCTGGGACAACCCTGGTGACACATTCTTCTTTTGTGTTTTCCCTATGATTCCTGAAAGATTCAGAGCTATTAGTCATGGTGATCTGTGGCCTAGAGTGTGGCCACTTCTTATCGGTGGTCTGAAGAACCACACGTCAGAGCCTAGAGTTAATGCAAGAGTAGGGGAAGGAAGGAGTTCAGACAGCTCTTTAAACCAGCCGGCTGTTCACGGCCAAGCTACATTTGTGCACTGAACGTGCAGCCCACGTTTTTAGGGGTGGAGAAAACGTTCTCTTGAACGTTTGTGTGCAGCAGTCTCCTATTTCCTTAGCTGCCTCTTTTAAATTTGATGATAAAAGTTCTACTTGAAAGCTGTTTTGTCCTTACTGTGGAAACCATAGCAGCAGGTTACCCAAGATTGCCATTTGAAAACTGTGTTACTTTATTCTATGTTCAACAAAATGAAGTAAAAATGTCTGCATTTTATTTTATTTTAATTTTTTAAAAACTTTATTTACGTTATGGCCAGCTCAGCCTGCCCTAGGGTTGGGGCTGGCTCAGCATGTGGTGCCGGGGATTGAACTGTGGTCCCCGCAGTTGCCTAACCTTGCCTAAGCGAGCACTTTAGACCACTGAGCCATTTCGCCTATCCCAAAATGTCTGCATTGTAACTCAAGATCCTGCTGTGTATAAATCCTTCTTGGTATAGGCAAACATCTGTACCGTACCCTCGTCGTGAGCTTATTAACAGGTAATTATTGCTGAAATGGAAATTCATTTTAATGAGTTATTAAATGTGGAAACTAAAACTTCCCTTGGGGAATAAAGATGTATAAATACATAGATGGTTGCTTTTTTAAGCCCTAAGCCCAAGTGACTAGTTTGCACAGGTAACCTAATTTGCACTGTCGTCTATTAGGGAATCTATTAGAAATGACCAAGCAGAGAGATTTCTAGGGCAGATCTTCTCCAGATTTCTGTTACTCTGGTTAGTGTGGGCATCAAGTTTGCCCCCTGCTGGTTTTTTCCTTTTCTCATCAAAAGCTGCCCTTGTTATTTTATCTGTCAATGTTCTGTCTGTGTAGCTCCTCTGACTAGAAGAGCTTTCTTTATGGTCTAGGGAAAGCTAATATCTACGTAGGAAGAAATTTGAAAATCTAAGTGCCATATCCTTTGATTATGTGGTCTGTCTGAAATTGAATGGGGCAAAAAACTACACAGGAAAGATTCAAGCAGTGCTGCATTAAGGCTCGTTCTAATTTTAAGACCATTCTCTGTTTTTAAAACGAGTGGGGAGTTTGAACCAAAAACCATTTCAACAGTAACGTTTTGACTTCAGGTCACCTTAATGGCATATATATATATATATATATATATATATATATATATATATATATATATATTTTTTTTTTTTTTTTAAATACATCAGACAGGTAGCATTTTTGAGTTAATTTTTAAGCTGCTGTTTCAAAGGTCATTGGAAAATCAGTTAAAATGTTACCAAGCAAATGCCCCAATTTGTTCCTAATTATGTCAAAATGCGAATCCCTGGGCTTGCCAAGGAAGCTGGACGCAGCGACGACAGTGGCCTTTCAATGCAGAAGTGGGTCCATCCTAGCAATTTTTCAGCAGGAGCTTCCTGGAGCTGGGAGCCCTACAGCTGGTGCCTTCTCCTCGTGCTCATCATGAGTCCTCCAGCTGTCACTGGCTGTCACACTGTTTTTCCAGCTGTATTTAATCCTAGCTTTCTGACATTATTCCTTCATGCCTTTGAGGCCCATTGATGAAAAGATGATAAAAACTACTCACTTTTCTATTTGTGAAGAGCAAATAAGTTCACTAGAGAGGGTTCTGAGCAGCATCTAATGCAACATATGTGTGTTTTATTGAGAATCTGATCCAGGCCCAGTCCCCCAGGGATTATAAGGGCCAACAGGCTGCTGATAAAATGAAAGCTTATAATGTCACACTCAGCTCATTTGGACTGGTGATTATGTATATGAAATGTGTGATCAATTACTAGCATACATTACGGGAATAAGGAGAGGTCAAAAACTACATTTGACCAAAGGTTGCAAAGAGAACTTTCCCTTCAGGAATTACATTGTCTGAAAGTATTCTATTAGTACAGACTTGGATAAGAAAGCTCATAGATCATCCTTATCTCTCCTTAAATTACATATTTGCAGCTGTCCACTGCAGGGAACACTTGGTCAGCGCAGTCAGGTTCTTCCCAGAATACAGTCTGTCTGCATAGTGCCTTCCTAGGGAGATGTTTCCCTAACTCATTTAGTCTTCTGTATACAGTTTATGGCACATCTGCTCTACCCGCTTTTAGGAGTTGAAGGGAAAAGATCTCTGTATGCTAGCTCATCATGACGCAGTATCACAAAGGCTTTTATCTGGGTTACTTAATTCATCACTTTACCCAACCTTTCCTGTCTGCCCCTTCTTACTGGCAATGGTGGCTGGTAGACACTGAGGATGACTAACACTGATGAGGTCAACACCCTCCCAGTTCATTCTCGGTATCTGTGCTTGCGATTTGGATCTGTGGACTGAGCCCACAATGACTGTTTCAATGGCATGTTTTGTCTCCCAAGGAATCGGAGAGACCAATGAAATGGTTGGTATCTACTTCGACCCTGGAAAGTAGGGTACTTCTATCATGGCTGTGTGAAAAAATGTGGAAGTGGCTTTGGTATTGTGTAATGGGTGGAGGCTAGTAGCGTTGAGGAAGACCCAGGTGACATTTAAGAAATTCAGACACTGAAAGCAGTTATGGTATGGGCTCAGAAGGAAGTGGGGGCAAGCATAGAGAAACTTTCTTTTGTTTTAGAGAATGCATGAATCCTCAGGAACAGAATGTTGCTAGAGTTACGAACATCAGAAGCGACTCTGGTGAGGCCTCAATGGAAAGGACAGAAATGCCAGAGAGCACTGAAGGAAAGGTGGTCACTGTCCTAAAGTAGCTGTGAACTTGGCTGAATTCTGCTGTGTCCCTGGGGAGGAAAGTGGAATTTGTATGTAACGGTGAACTTGCATATTTAGTTGGGGAAGTGTGCAGAGATCAAATAGGGAAGCCTGACTCCTCTTTGCTGCTTATAGTGAAATGTGACAGAAAAGAGAAAAACTGAAGAAGGGACTGCTGAGGAAAAAAAGAGTGGGCTCTTGATCCTTTGGAACATTCTAGGTCATGTGCCCTATCTAGCAGGAGTCAGAAGTTAGGCTCAACAGCTCTTTGCTTTCAATGAGACATTGGCTCATGAGTATGATGAACCCATAAGCGCTTGGCAAGAGCCAAAAATATCAAGGCAGTTGTTTAGAAAAGATGCATGGAAGGCCCGGTGCTGATGAGCAGTGTCCTTGTGATTGCCTGAGAAGCTGACAAGGTCTTTGAGAGTTTTATAACAGCAGAAACTTTACTAGTCTGGACTGAAAGAGACAACAAAATTAAGCAAGAGGATGAGTACAGAGACTTGGGTTGACAGGGCCTCCCCAGGGCAGGGCCCCTGTCCTAGTAGCCCAACAGAAACATAGACATTAGAGGAAAAGTCCAGAGGCAAAAACATCAGGCTACGGGCAACTGCTCTTAGTCTTGAAATCTGATGGATTTTCTCAGGCCCCATGACACCTTTTGTCCTCCAATTTCTCCCTTGTGGATTGGGATTATCTCTCAGATGCCCAGCTATTGTATTTTGTAACCATGTAACTGTTGCCTGGTTTTACAGGTTCATAGATGAAAAGGAACTTTGGCTTAGGGTGGATCATGCTTTGAGTCTCATCTGTAGCTGATTTAAATGACAAAATCTGGGACTTAGACTTCATCCTAAAATAGTTAAGATTTATGAAGATGTTGGGGTGGGGAGAGTATATATTTTTTTAATGTATTTAGTAAGGGTCTATAGTGTCTACAGGGTCTCACTCTGTAGACTGGCCTTGTAGTGATCCTTCTATTTTCAGCCTCCCAGGTGAGGGCCACCATGCCCAGTCCCAACTGCTGTCTCAGTGCACCCCCGGGGGCGGGGCTGGCACAGCATGCCTGGGATTGAACCCTGGCCGCTGCACTCTGCCTAGGCAGGTGCTGAGGTATCTGGCCAGCCCTTGGGAGAGTGTATTTTGAAGTGGGGAGAACATGGGTGTTGTGGGGCTGGAGGGAAGACTACTGTGAGCTGAATCATTGAGATCTTCACTTGCAGTACTTATAGTACCAGGTGTGATCGTCTGGAAAACATGGTCATTGCAGATGTGACTAGCAAAGACGAAGTCCTACTGGAGTAGGGTGGGTCCTTAATCAATGACTATCATTCTTACACGAAGCAGAAGAGACACAGAAAGTGAGAAACAGCCCAGGAAAGAAAGCGATCTGAAGAGTCTGCAGACAAGGAGTGTCAGGTGTCACAGGCAGGCTCCTGAAGCCAGAAGACGCAGGGAAGGACCCCCGCCCCCCTTTGGGTTTCTGTGGGCTCATGGCCCTGTGCACACATCCCAGTGTAAGCCTTTTAGCCTTTCAAGCAGTGGCGCAGTAAATTCCAGCCAACTCAGTCCGAGGTAGCTCATTGCAGCCGCCTGAGGTAACTGATAGAGATTCTGGCATATCTAAGTTGAATTTTTACTCATTGGCACAAAATGTGTGATTCATTGGACACTAAAAATTGAGGAGGGCTGGGGATGTGGCTCCGTGGTACTGTGCTGGCCTAGCATGTGTGAGGCCCTGGATTCAGTCTCCAGCATTGATAAAAATTCATTTAAATCTGCCGTGTCAAGCCAGGCATGGTGGCGCATGCCTGTAATCCCAGCACTCGGGAGGCTGAGGCATGAGAATCAGTGCAAGTTCGAGACCAGCCTGGGCTACAAAAGTGAGCTCAAGGCCAGCCTGAACTGCATAGCGAGACCCTGTCTCAAAAAGACAATCAATCAATCAATCAATCAATCAATCAATCTACCATATCCTTGCTTCCTATATTTTTGTATACTCATTATCATCAAATAGAAATAGGACAGCCAATGCTGTATGCACATAGAGAGCAAACTTCTCCAGTCTGTTTTGTAGCTCCCTGTAAATATTTTTAGTAAAGTAATGAACACTGGCTATCCCTGGTATAGATGTTAGATGCTCTCATAAAAGATTGTAATGTAAATTTTAAACATGGAATGTCATATGGATGCAGAATTGATAAAGCGGGGGCATTTAACCCACGTTTTAGCAAAACTGTAATTTTCAAATAAAAATAAAATTTTGCCATATTCTAGTCGTTGCTATGTTTCTAAATTTATGTGTACCGATTGCTTTCTCCTGAGACGCAGTGCTTAGAGTAGCCGTAGGACTCCTTTATCAAGTCATCCCACTTGGGGAGTGAGTATCCCACTGCGGCGCCAAAGCTGTCTCTTGGGTGGAGGCCGAGGCTTCAGGGTGTCACTGGCAGGCCCGTATTAGCCAGCCAAGTCGACCTTAGGGCTCGGGTAGCACTTGGGGGAAGAAGGAAGCTGCTAGGGCAGAAGCGAGCTCGTTCCCTGGCCGCGCGGGCGGAGTTGCTGTGCTTGCGCATGCGCTTTTAGTTGGGGGTCTCCACGCTCACGGGCAGAGCATGGACGCAGGGCGGCCAGGCCATCATCAAAAGACTTGTGCTGACAGGACCATTCTGGCTGAGTGGTGAGAACGGTTTAGCCATGTAGGCTACACTGCTGATTCTCAATGAAAAGCTATCGTTCAAAATTGACATTGTTAGCCCTGGAGTTTTCTTTTCTTTTTGTATGTATTTAGAGGGTCATGCTACGCAGATTGCACTCGTAGTGATCCTCCTGTTTTCAGCCTCCCAAGCCCCGGGATTCCAAGTGCATGACACCGCTCCGGGTTTCATTCACCGTCTCAGCGAGCCGCGGGGGCGGGGCCAGCACCCCACGCCAGGGGGTGCCTAAGCAGGCACTTCAGCCTATCTGGCTGGCCCAGGAATTTTCTTTTAAAATAGCGATGATCAGAGCAGATTTTCGAGGCAGAAAGAGTGCTTTAGTACGTGAGAGGCCTTGGGCTTTTATTTTAAAAGCAAAATAAAATGAAAATGACAAGCACCTATTTGTCTTTCTGTTACTGTAACAAATGCCATCCATTTGAGATAAATCAGCTTATAATGAGAAAAGATTCATTTTCGCTGCGTTTGGGAGAGTTTAGTCCGTAACCCACGGGCCCCATTGCTGTGTCCTGGTGATGAGGCGGTGCTTCCAGGCGGACGTGACCTGTACTGGCAAGCTGTCCACTCCATGGCTGGGAAGTGGAGGCGAGGACGAGGAGAGCGAGGCGCTGAGGTCCCCTAATCCTCTCCACTGTGGTCCCCAACCGAGCGCTTTCTTTTGTTCTTCACAGCAGCACTAGAAATAAATTTGCTCTCGGAAGATTGTGGAATGAATAAAACCCATACGGGTCTCAAGGCACAATATTAAGTAAAAGCTGTTGAACACATGTTAACTACGAGACGCTTGTGTCTGTGAGCTTCTGGATCCCAACAGGCTGCCCAAGCCTATTTTTTCCCTTAATTGAAAGCAACGTGGCACAGAACATTCCTACCCGTCCCGGGCAGAGAGGGCTTGAGCTGCGGTCCGTTTCTGTCTAAAGGACTTGTTTGCACACTCCGAGGTCTTATTTCCAGTCACCAACCGGGCTTCGCAGGGAGGCGCTGGCACCAAGACTTTTCACTTCTTGCAGCGTCCGCTGTGGCATTAGCGGTTGGCATCCTCACTGTCAGGACTCCTGCTCACCAAGCTGCAATGTTGGCCGACGCGGTGCTGAGACTTCCTCTGGTCGTGTTCGCTTTGCTTTCCCTGAAGCTTACGCTAGAGGGCAGTGTGGCCCCGGCGTGCTGGACGGAGGATGCCGGACGGCCTCACTTGACTCCTGCTTCAGCCATGCTTCAGCCAGGTGTCCGGTCGTAGATGTTTCGTGTAAGAACTTCTAGGCAAGAGAAGTCCAATTTCTAAAATAAGTTTTAAATCAGCTCTCCCTTCTCTCTCTTTTAACGTCGTGTACCTGTCAACTGGGAGGCTTGGGCTGTTGGGTTCGTGGGACTGTAGAGAACCTGCGTGTTGAAAGATAGACCCGCTCTTTAAGTCTGCTGTTTCTAAATGTTGCTTCCAATGACCTCGATTCTACTCATAGTGAAAATAAGGTTCGAGAGGCCCGGCGGCATGGCTCAGTGGTCTAAGGCGCCTGTTTAGAAAGCTTGGGAGGCTGCAGGGACCGCGGTTCAATCCCCGGCACCACATGCTGCGCCAGCCCTGCCCTCAGGGCAGGCTGAGCCGGCCATGAAAACAAACAAACAAACAAACAAACAAACAAACAAAAGTTATGAAACAAGAAAAAAAATTTAAGAAAAAATAAGGTTTGAGACCAAGTAGGTTTGCAGCGACTGTGTTAAAAGTTCCGGAGGCTCCTCTGTTGCCGTGCTCCTCAGAGGCTTTATGTACGCACTGGGGTTGGGGTTGGGGCTGGGAGGAGGCGGTGGCAGGTAGGATCACCCTGGGAGGAGCGGCTTCCGGGACTGTGCACAGGAAGAAACCCCTATCTGGTCCTGAGTCTTCCTGTATTCCATAAGGAATCAGAGCCTGTAGGACCAAATGGCTTCAAGGTAGAGGCAGGCTGTCTCCTGATAGCAGCCTACTTTACCCGCCACAGGACCCAAATGCTACCTACCAGCAGGACCGGATGTGGCAACAAGGACAACGCCCAGGCAGTCAGCGCCTGGCGTCTTCCTCCTCCATCTGTTAAACCCTGTTGAGCACCTGCAGGCTGCATCCCCTCCCTCCCTTCGTGTTCTGCTCTGAGGACACCCCCTCAGAGGAGCCCCTCCAGATCGCACTGTCCAAAAAAAGCCCCTCTGCCCGACGCTCTGTGTTTTCGTATCTTGCTCTATTTCCAGTTGTTGCATACCCATAAGCTGATTGTCTTGCTGCAATGGTTGGCTTCTTCCCTTTGAAAAAGCAAGGGCAGGAGGGGCCTCAGTACCACCTACCCTCCTGGAACTTTGCAGATGCTCGATTAGCTTATATTGCATAAACTAATTAATGCTGCTAAAACATTCGATCTAAAGTTGTCTATTACAAGAGTACTCCAGAAGAGAAGAACCAGTAGGAGATAAATATAATGTACCTGTATAAATAATGCTGGATGTGGTAAAGTGGTAAAAGCCGCTATCTTTTATGAAATGTTTCTAATAGTACGCAGATAATCTGAACACTACATGCATTTATGGAAAAATTCTGCTGGTATTTCTGGATTCAAAAGCACAATATTAGATACTTTCTAGTACTTGTTTAAAGGGCCTTTTATTTTTACATGCAGTAGTTGTGTTATAGAATAGTCAGGCTTCAGGAAGCTTCTGTTTAAATACTGTTCGGGAGTAGATTTTTAGATTTTCCCAGAGATCTCTCTGAGAAGGAGTCCTACATCATCATTAAGATCATGTCCTAGGAGAATCATTTGCCTCCACTTTCTCAGTCTCCTAGGTCTGTCTCTAGAACTGCAGGGAGACTGGCCTGCAGTCATCTGGACGCACCTGAGGCCACACAGGGGTCCAATTGGGTTTCTTCAGTGGATGAAGAAGAACCTGGAAGGTGGCGATAGAGGAAGTCACCAGAAAGCCTTCCAAAGAGTCGGGCCTGATCACCCATTTTTGCCTACCCCTCGCTGGATTTTATCTTCAGTCCTCGAATGATATGACTTTTTATCTCCTTTATCTTCTGCTGACCATGAGGCAGTGAACAACTGTGTGTGTATATGTGTGTGTGTTCTCAGATGTGAAACAAAGCCTGAAAGGAAATGTGATGTGTTACAGAGCTGGCGTGCTAAATACTTGGCTCCTGGAATTCTTCTATGGGAGTCAATCTTGTCCGCAGTAAGGTACGGAAGTGTTTCTAGAAAAGTGCTGGTATTAACTCAATGGGAACAGGCACCCGTGCTGTGAGTCATTTCATGTTAGAAGGAGCCTTGAAGTTATTGATGCTCACTGTGGCAGGTGTGCTGATCAGCAGTGAGGTCACCTTGGAAGGAATTTTCGCTCTGAGTGGGGGAGAAAATAGGGAGGAAATGACCTTTCTGAGATGATGCCATATTAGCTGCCACCCACTCGGTCTGTGACAGGGTGGGCCAACTGCCCTCCTCCCTGTGGTAGAGTAAATATTGCTCTAACTTATACCCAGGGCACTCTTGCTTAAACAGAGTGGGTGGTGGAGTCAAAACCCAGATGCCATCGAGAAACAACAATGTAACAATGCGAAAAATTTGCCCTTGGTCAAACTGAGGTAGACTGCATTCCATCTGTGGTACTTTGACTTTCTGAAAATGGAGAGATGACCTCTGTGCGGGATTTTCTAGGTCCTTGTGCAAGTGACTGATGAAACAACCGGCTGCTGTGTCATCAGTGGGTCTTATTGGAGTCGCCTGTTTTCTGTGCCTCTGGAAGTCCACTCTCTTCCTTCCTCCACGACAATATTTCTGCCTAGCATGATTATGTATTGTTTGCACTGCACCAGGCTGAGCCAAGAGCTGAACTTCTGGTCTTCTTTTTGGTCCGTATCTGTTGTCCTGGAGATGATGAGATTCCTCTGCCCTCTCTCAGCTGTAGCTCTCCTGTCTTCTGAAATGAATGTCAGGAAAGTCAGAATTGAGCCTAATAGAGGAGCCCCAACTTCCCACGTGACAGGGCTAAGAGAGGACCATAGGGAGGATGAGTAGCAAGTGGAGAGAGACGGTCTGGAGGGAGGAGGAAAGTTCCTGCAGTTAACAGGAAGAGCGGCAACCCTTCCGGGTTCCCGAGTTCACGTACCAGCGCTGTCAGTTTCAGTGATGACCTTGAACGCTTGGGTCCAGTGACCTTGGACACTAAGTGAATCAAGGCAATGCTCAGAGAAAGCAGAGTCACTCACCCCTGCGCAGCCCACTCAGCTAGGCCCTTTTCCAGTTGCTAATGTCTACGGGCCTCTTGATCTCGCTTCCTGAGCCACTGAATTCTTCGCTATCAACTCTTCATGCCCCATCCTGCTGCTATCTCTCAGCTCGCATCTTGTCTTTCCAGTTCTTCCGTCTCCTTGTTTCCCAAGACTCCTTTCTCCGCCCACCTTCCTGCTTAGGGCAGTACCTCATTCTTACCCTATTAGTAGGACACTGGTCAGCTCGGTTTATTTACCAACACTCTTTCCTAGCCAACTCCTTCTCTTGCATCTCTTGGCTTCATCAGCTACTTACATTCTCCTTCCAACCTCCCAGCCTTTGCCTTTCTTTACTTCATTTTTGATGAATACAGTCATCATATCTATGTCCAGAACTCCAGTACTTGTCCATGTTTTGGTCTCATTTCCATGGAAGCAACCCAATTCTAAGGAAAATCTCAGATTTATTTCTCTTTGCTAGAGAAAGTCACACGATACAGAACAACAAGTTGAATCTGCGTGTGGTGGTACATGGCTGTACTCTCAGCATTTGGGAGACTGAGTTAGGAGGATCAGTCTGAGGTTGAAGCCAGCCTGGGCTACAAAGTGAGCTCAAGGCCAGCCTAAACTGCATAGTAACACCCTGTTTCAAAAAGACAACAAAGTAAAAAACAAAAGCCAAAAAAACCGAATTCTATTCATCAGTCCACAACCCACACCTTCCAGGATTCCATGCCTTGAACATGCATTGATGTCACTGAATGTCGCAGACGGATACAACAGACCTCGGTGTTCCTCTTTAGTGAATGTTGAAATCTGGGTATGGTCTCTACTGGCTGAGAAAGCAGAAATGTGGAGAGATGGAAAATCCAAGATCATGTCTGAGGGTGTCTCAGTTACTCTTCTCTCGTTACTGTGACAGATACCTGACACCCAAAATGAAGGAAGGAAAGGATTATTTAGCTCGCAGTTACTGGAGGTTTCAACCCACATTTGGCCAGCTCCAAGGCTGAGTTGCACATGGTGGAGAGCAGCAGTTCATGGCAGTGGAACAGCAACAAAGGTGACAGAGGCAACGGAATAACCAGGGGGAGCAGAGAGCAACAGCCTCAGTCTGTCTCTCTGTCTCTCTTCATACTACATCAGGCTCTCTGCCTTATCCTATCACCTCAGGCCACACCAATAATTCCCAGCAGTACTCAGACCCATAATCTCATCAGTACTAAAACACATAATCCCAGTGGATTGTGGGTCACGTCTCAAATTCTAGAAGACCCAGCCCCATGATTGCATGAGGCTTTGGGGGGACAGCTAGACATACACCATAACAGAGGTATAATAAAAAAATTTTTGATAGATGTTTAAATTGCCTTTTAAAAAAAATCTTTATTTATTTATGTTATGGCCAGCTCAGCCTGCCCTGGGTGTGGGGCTGGCGCAGCATATGGTGCTGGGGATCGAACCACAGTCCCTGTGGTTGCCTAAGCTTGTCTAAACAGGGGTTTTTAGACTGCTGAGCCATCTTTCCAGCCCTAAATTGTCTTATGCTAAAAACACCTTGCCATTGATCCTCCTCAAAATTCTCCATTTTTTCCCCGTGAACATGCTTATCCCGTCATTCTCAGCACTTCCGGAAGTCTTCCTGTATGGTTCTGTGGGTCGCTGGGCACGCTGTCCAGGCTGTGTCGGCACTCTGAATCAATTCAAAACTTGTGCCTTTTGTGCTCCTCTGACCCTTCAAGCCAGAAGTTGAACGGTACCCAATCTGATGAATACAGAGGAGTGGTGGACTAGAATGTTCCTGCCTTTCTGTTGGATGACATTGGACAGCAGCGTTCACCATATATTTTTCACACGTTATAAAGACATTCAAAATTAAAAACAAAAAAGAGATTCACAAAGTGGACTGAGACCTGGAACTGCTTGAGAAAGTGATAAGAGTGATGAGCAGTATTTTGTAAAGGACTAATGATGATGTGTCTTTTATTGCAATAAGATTTAAAAACGTCATTCTTTATTGCATATGCTGATCATAATTTGCTAAGAAAGTCCAAGATGATACAGTTAAGAAAGCAGTTTGACAAGGGTGCAAAGATTTTCACCTTTTGTTTTTTGAAAATAGCTTCTGGATTGAAGGGTGGCATTTGAAATTCCTTTCTCGTGTCCCTTCCAAACTGTCCCAAAGTCCTGTCTGCCTCCTCCTCTGTCTTTGCTGCCCACCCCTCAGGACTGACTCCTTGTGGTGCACAATGAAAGTGATGGTCTAAAATGACAAGTGGCGTTAGATGGCTACTTCTTTCTCCGGGCAATAGGAATGGCGCACGCATTCTTGAAATCCATTCATGGATCTTTAAACAATTTCAACTCTGAGTGCTGTTTAGGCCAACAGGATCTTGTGTTATTTGCTACTAGTGACATCTACTGGGAGAAGTTATCGTGGTCAGATTTCTTTTTCTTCTATTTTTTTGAGTCAGGGTCTCACACAAGCTAGTCCAGGCTGGCTGTGAACTCACCATGTGGCCTATGCTTGCCTCGAAATCACAATAATTCTACTGCCTCAGCCTCCTAAGTGCTGGAGTTATAGGTGTAAGCCACCATGCCTGACTAACAGTCAGATATTTTTAGTGATCCACTGAATAAATGGATTCCAAGAATTCATGCTCCATTTACTTTTATTTTATTTTTTTCATGCCCCATTTATTATAGGAACTAAGTGACACTCTCATGATACACATATATTGTTATTATTGCTGTCAACCATCTTTATCATGAACACAATTATGATCATCATTATTATTGTGGTACTGCGAATTGAACCTGGGACCTTCCCCTTGAAGGTCTTTGCTACATCCCCAGCTCGTTTTTAATTTTTAGGCAGGATCTTGCGAAGTCCCTCAGTTTCCCAGGTCCTACTGTGATTATGTATTGCTTGCACAATACCAAGGTGGAGTGTTTTTTTTTTTTTTTTTTTTTTTTTTTTTTTTTTTTTTTTGTCTTTTTGAGACAGGGTCTTGTTACACAGTTCAGGCTGGCCTTGAGCTCACTTTTGTAGCCCAGGCTGGTCTCAAACTCACACTGATCCTCCTGCCTCAGCCTCCCAAGTGCTGGGATTACAGGCGTGTGCCACCACACCCGGCTAAGGCAGAGTGTTTTTAAGTGTTAGACAGGATCTCGTGAAGTTACTCAGTTGCCCAGGCTGGGCTGGAACTTGCAGTCCTCCTGCCTCAGCCTGCTGGAGTGCTGGGAGGTACACGTGCACCACCACTCCTGGTGATGCTCATTGTGTTAGACGGCGACCCCAAGCCTCACAGTGGACAGACGGAGCCTTTCGTGCAAGTTCCTGCGTGCACAGCGCCCGAGCACGGGGGAGCACCTGCCTCTCAGCATGCTTGCTGGCTCTCCCTGGGCCCCTGTGCATGAGACTCGCCTCGTTCTTTTCTCAGGAGCTCAGGGCTGCAGCTGCTGTCCCCAGCAGAACCGTTGTCACTAGGACGCTCTGCCTTGCTGTGGCGCCTTAGGGTTCGGAATTTTGAGTAAACATTGCATCCTGTCTCCAATCTGGGGCAAATAGCAAGAGTCGATGATGTTTTAGTTGTTACTCTACTTGCATGAAATACATCTTGTATCATAGTCCCGGGGAAAAAGTAGAAATAAAATCCACATGAACCCAGCGTAGTCACCCTTGCCTATATCCAGTGATCCAGGACTTTGAGTTTAGCTCAGGCAAAGTGATGGAATCATGTCTTAAAGCAACTTCCATGCAAATTAGTCTATGTAGCTCAGACTAGCTTTGATCTCGCCATGTAGCCCAGGTTGGCCTTGAACTCAAGACCCTCCTGCTTCAGCCTCCCAAGCACTATGATTATAGGTACGCTCTACCATGTCTGGCTGTCTCACTCTTGTTTATTTTTAAAATTATTTTATTAAACAATGTAGGGGCGGGGCTGGGGAGATAGCTCCGTGGCACAAATGCCTGCCTGGCAAGTGCGAGGTTGTGAGTTTAAACCCTGGTCCCACAAAAAAAAAAAAAAAAGTAGGGGCTCTTTCTGGAAAACACCAAATGGCGGATGACGCTGGTGCAGCGGGAGGGGCCGGAGGCCCCAGGGGCCCAGGCCTGGGAGGCCGCGGCTGCTTCCGCGGAGGCTTCGGCAGTGGCCTTCGACGTTGTGGGCTCGGCAGAGGCCGGGGCTGGGGCCGAGGCCGCGGGGCTCACGGCGGTAAGGCCGAAGACAAAGAGTGGATTCCAGTCACCAAACTGGGCCGGCTGGTCAAAGACATGAAGATCAAGTCCCTGGTGGAAATTTATCTTTTTTCCTTACCCAGCAAGGAGTCTGAGATTATTGACTTCTTCCTGGGCACATCCCTCAAGGATGAGGTTTTGAAGGTCATGCCTGTGTAGAAGCAAACTTGTGCTGGCCAGCGGACCAGGTTCAAGGCATTTGTCGCCATTGGAGACTACAACGGTCATGTTGGCCTGGGTGTAAAGTGTTCCAAGGAAGGAGCCACTGCCATTCGTGGGGCCATCATCCTAGCCAAGCTCTCCATTGTTCCCGTGAGGAGAGGCTACTGGGGAAACAAGATTGGCAAGCCCCACACTGTTCCTTGCAGGGTGACTGGCCGCTGTGGCTCTGTGTTGGTGCCCCTGATCCCTGCCCCCAGAGGCACTGGCATCATCTCCGCCCCTGTGCCCAAGAAGCTG
>PVJA010022005.1:0-22145 GCA_004027025.1 Myocastor coypus
ATGATTCCATCATTTTTCTATTCCCCTCTATTTTTTTTATCATTGTCTTTAGAAGAACTTAGTACTTCTTTTATTATAGGTATTATTTCTTTTTTTTACTTCAGAAATATTTCTGATCCGATTTCCTCTGTGCCTTTCTGCAGTTGTTTATTTACTTCAAATGCTATTATTTCAGCAATTTCAGGTGTGTGATTTTCAATTCCTTTTATGGTGTTGTTTCCTGTATTTGTTCTGTGTGGATTTGGAGCCTGAGAGCACATTTTGCTCCTTCCCTTTGTCATTTTGTGTACTCTGCCTTTTGACTTTTGGTGTAGAGCTTTGGTAGAGTTCTTACCTTATTACCAGGTACAGATCTACCAAGTTCAAAGTCTTCCAGGTAGATATGGCTTGGGACTGGCTTCTGAGCTCCACTTCTTCCTGTTGCAGTCCTTGGAGGCAAACCTACTGTCCCACTCTGGCGAGATGTTCTGCTCCTGGATCAGCTGTGTGGGTCTTGTCTCTAGTCTCTCTGCAGGGAGTTCTGCAGCAGTTTCCACACTGGGCATGCTGGCCTAGTTTCTGGTTGAATGAGTTTCCAGTGGGCCCAGGTAGGCCTCACTCACATGCTTGGCTTGGTTCTGGTTACTAAGTTGAAAGGGTTTCTGGTGGGCCCAGGGAGGCCTCACATGCAGGGTCTGGTTGCTGGTTGAATGAGTTTCCAGCAGGACCAGGGAGGTCTCACTTACACGCTGGGCATGCTAACTGGTTAAATGAGTGTTCTTCACAGATTATTTCTGATTTAATTTCCTCTCTGCCATTCTTCAATTGTTTCTTTACTTCTGAAGATTTCTTTTTTTGGTACTTCAGTAAGGGTCTATAGCGTCTCACTCTGTAGATTGCACTTGTAGTGATCTACTTGTGTTCAGCCTCCAAAAGGCTGGGATTGCAGGTGAGTACCATCATGCCAGTCTCAATCTCCGTCTCATTGTGCTCCAGGGTGCGGCCAGCTCGGCACACTGCTGATCGAACCCCCACTGCTGTGCCTCTGTCTAAGCAGGTGCTTCAATCCACTGAGCTGTTTGACTGGCCCTACCCCTGAGATTCTTGAACACAACACATAGATCTTATATCTCTGCCACATTACTTTCACCAATACACTGTGTGTTGGTGAGAATGATTGTTGGCATAGATTGCCATGATCCATGTTGACCCAGTGAGAAGTTTCTTATTCTATATTACATTCTGCATTCCAAGTCTGAAGTACATTAGATTATTCTGTGGTAATTTATGCCATAGTGGACTTAGTACATTGCTCCTCAAAGTGTCTGGGCTCCATTTCCTCTAGAGAGAGAAAAGGCACAGGGTAAGTAATTATGACACAGCAGTGGCTCTTTTTCTGTACACCATGCATATATTTTGTGAGTTGTTCAGTAACCAAATAGCAGACTTCGCTGAGTCTTGGCTTGCACAAAGTGACAGAATAGCCTGTGGTTTAATAATATGACATCTGAGCCAAATAGCTCAGACCAAATCCTGGCTCTAGGATCTGTGCAGACTTCACACAAGTCATTTAACCTTTGGGTGTCCCAGTTTTGTTCTTTTCCAAGTGGAAATAACAAGAGTAGCTCTCTTGCATTATTGTAAAACTTAGGTGAACATAGATGCAATGATATAGTACTTGTATATGAATTAAATTAAGTGCACACACACACACACACACACACACACACCGTTTAGAATAATACTATGAGCTGAAAAGCACTGTTTAGCTATTTGTGATTATTTTCTGATTTTTGTGCTTTCTATAGATTGTGCTCTTAACTGGAACACCATAGCTTCTGTTGAGTGGTTGTCTCTTAGGAATCCCCACCCCCACTGTTTTCACATAGATGTCTATCTGGTATGACAGTGTGTTTTGTACATGGGGCTGCATAAAAAAGAAGGCCTGATAGTATAAAGACTATCTCCAATGCACTTTGGGAGAACCAAATCTCAGAGTTAGTGACTTTTATTTTGATAGCCTCCTATAACTTATTATTATGATCAGCAGTTTAGCTCACAGTTGTTTCGGGGGATGGTTTGACATTTGTAAAACTCAGTAGTTCCAGGAATATTACTTAAAAGCCTACATAGTGTCCTCATCATAATCTGCCAAACAGCATAATAGATGTCTGGCACAGACATGGACAGGACAGAAAATTTCCTTTGTGCTTTCAAGATCCTGGTGGCCTTCTTTATGACTGCAAGATGTTATTTATATCCAGAGTACACTGTATGGCATCCTAAGGGTAAAAGTGTCAAAAAGAAATAGAGGCAGATTCTTAGACTGTCTTCCCGATGTCATAACTCTTGCCATTTTATTTAAGCATTTTGCAATAAGGACTTAAGAATGTTTAAAATTACTCAGTAATCTCATGGAAACAAATAAATTTCCTAAATTCTTTATTGAAAGACAAAACAGAACAGGAATTGAGGAAGTGAGTAATAGAAAATCCCTGCCAAATGGTTAAAGGTCTCATGTGTGAAGATAATGATGTCACTGAATTGTTTACTTCAAGATGGTTTGTTTTATTTTCTGTGAATTTTATATCAATTGCAAAAATACAAAAGCGAAGCAAAACTTTCCAACTTTCTCAAGATATGGCCTCATAAAATAGTAGACCTCGTAAAATAGCCTACCAAAGCAGAACAATAGCTTTGTTCTGAAGCAAAACAGAAGACCCTCCAGATATAGAAGAATACTCTTATTATCCTTTATTTTCCACTACTGAGCGCTGAACCCAGGGCCTTGCACTGATAGCAAGTGATCTAACACTCAGCTGTATCCCAGGTCTTGCTATTTTATTTTTTGAGATAGGGTTTTGCTGTATTGCTCAGCTTGGCCTCAGCCTCCCCAGTTGCTGGGATATTGACTGCTATGCCTGAAGTTAATCTAGTTATTCTTTAACCCTTAAAATTGTTAGACATGGTTATCAATTTTCAGAAAGAGCATGGCATGTTGGCAACCCATGAGACCTCATGACTACAGATTTTAGACGTGAGGGATTGTCAGCAATCCTGTTTTCCCATGTCATCTATATGACTTTTGTGTGCCAGGAAAGATATTTTGATCCCAGTGAAGATAGATTTAATTGTGCCACTACATGCTCTTTACTTGGTCTGTAGTAACTCTAATAATTCACCATCTATTTTCTTTGACTTACTATTATTTTGCTCTTCTATCATGTTATGAGAACACATTTGGTTAATTATGAAAAATGTAGCTCAGCATCAATGAGATTTATGTTCTTGGGGTGGTGTCAGACCATGACATTTTTTTTTTCTTTTGGTACTGGGGGTAAAACTCAGGACCTTGAGCTTGCCAGGCAGGTGCTTAAGCTGCTAATCTATCTCCCCAGTCCTAGTGCCCTTTCTTGAAACAATATATAAGCTGTAAGGGTAGATTATATTTGATTATCTCATATTTAAGTTTTGGGAAGATATAATAGTTTTTTAAAAAGCCTTTAGTCAAGGATATTCTTTAAAAATGTCTCTTAAAACCCTGTCACTCAGAATTCTTAGAAACTGGAACTATGTAGAATTTTTATTTTATGTATATGGTAGAGTATGCAGCTTTCATATGTGAATAAAATGTGTAATGATCCATTCAGAGTAATTAGTATTTTCATTTCTTTGAACATGTTTTATTTATGCTGTAAATCTTTGAACTCATTTCCAGTTATTTATAAAATAATTTTTGTCAGCTACAGTACTAGATTAATGGTTTTTATAACCTAAGGTATTGTGTCGAATTGACATTATTTTTCTCTCCCAGTTTAGTTGAAACTATTCTCAACTTCTGAGGGGAGAGACAGGTATTTTGCTGAAGTCCTGGTCTATCACCACAGTGCATGTGAGAAAGGGCGCCCGGCCGAGAAAGGGAATAGAAACAGTTGAGTTTCAACTGCCTACTTGACTCAAGTGACCTGGCCTCAAATCCAGCTTTGTCACCTCCTGGCTGTTATTTTTGAAAAGTAGTCACTACTGGCATAGGGGGCAATATATTTAAAGTCTCCCGCTGAAAATATAAGCAGTAATAAGATACATTAAAATAGTGTTGCTGTTGCTGAGAAGAATGAGAGAAGATGCTTTTAAAAGACAATCTGGTTCCTGGGGTTACCATTTTACCTTATGCTGCTGTTCTTCAGTTTTATAAAGACAGATGCAATTTGCACTGGCCATTCTGTGACGTTGAGGAGAAATATCACTGACCAAGAAAAGAATAGAAAACAAACAAACAAACAAACAAACAAACCAGAGGACCCCAAGCCTTAGCAATGTACCAGTTACATGGAGCTTCCTGAAAGACTCAAGGCAGCAGGAAACCCTGCTCAGGTGAGTTAGTGCCTGCTGCTTGCTGCAGGGTGTGGTAGCAATGAGAAGTTATTCAGGGGCACCTTGGAAGCATTAATAGGGATGTCTAAGCACGAGGCAGGTGCTTGAGCTGCTGATCTATCTCCCCACTCCTAGTGTCCTTTCTTGCAACAATATATAAGCCGTAAGGGTAGATTATATTTGATCATCTCATATTTAAGTTTTGGGAAGAGAAGGCTGCTGGAGATGGCGAGGTCACCAAATCATTAATTCCATGAGCAGCCTTAGTGGTGGACGTAGTGGAGAGAGACTGGCAGGGCATGGTGATCTCCAGCCTTTGTCCTGTGGCTGTCTGCTGCAGGAGAGAAATGGCCCTTGGACTGCTCAGCCTGCTCTTGCCTCATACTGTGGTTGTATTTCTGTGCTGAAGCTGGTTAAAGAAAAAGCATCAGTGGAAATTTATATAAAAATAGTACCATACACTTTCCCTAATAAAACAGAATTGTTTTTGCATATGTAAGAGCTACCTTTTATTGGAATATTTAGACTGGTCAATAGGAAGTACATTTCTTTCTAGTCATGACAGTAATAGGCAGCGTTCCCATTTACAACAGTTATTTCGTTCTGGTAGCTCTACCTCATCAGCTCTTTCATTCCACTGCTGAGTGCCACATCAGCATCCGGATTCAGAAGCACTACTGTGTCATAATCCTACTTCTTCAACAGAAAATGATAGCTTCCACCTTGACTTCATATCACACAAAGACTTTTCCTAAAGTAGTTCTTTTTTGCTTACGTGGCAGTAAAACTGTCCAATCTGGCCTTTGTTGTTTCTACTTATTGTTTTGGAAAGGGTCTGTTTCCTGGTAAGGGTGCACATTAATTTTACACAAGTGAAGCTTTTAGTATCTGGACATCCTTAGCTCTTTAATCATTTAATCAAATGGTGGGAGAGAAAATTGATTATACCTTCTAGCCTGGATAAATTTAGGAGACGTATGGTTTTCTTGGGGTTGTTTCCTCTTAGCGTTTTCTTCCCTTTCTGCATTTTTCCACACTTTATTTGCTTTTGTATTTGTCATTCTAGAAGCATGGAAACTTGCTATATATTTCACTACAATAAAATGACAACCAAGTAACTCTGGATTTCTAATTATTTTTATTAAAGTTTTTTGAATGCCTCATACAATTATCTGTTCTTCTTTTGAGGCTTCCTTTCATTATAAAGCTCAAGCAATCAAAACAATTCTATAACAGTATAAATACAGTTATGTAGATCTATTACAAAAGATACCATTTCTTTTTTGCAATGGGTTTGCCCTTAGAGCACAGGTGCAGTGAAAACCATCACTAAATCAAAACCAACATGGGAAAGGAAAAGACTCACATTAATACTGTTGTCCGTGGACACGTGGACTCTGGCAAGTCCACCACCACAGGCCATCTCATCTACAAATGTAATGACATTGACAAAACCATTGAAAAATTTGAGAATGAGGCTGCTGAGATGGGGAAGGGTTCCTTCATGTGTGCCTGGGTCTTGGGCAAGCTGAAAGCCAAGCGTGAGCATTTGAGGCCAGCAAGTATTATGTGATTATCATTGATGCCCCTGGACACAGAGACTTCATCCAAAACCTGATCACAGGCACATCTCAGGCTGATTGTGCTGTCCTGATTGTTGCTGCTGGTGTTGGTGAATTTGAAGCTGGTATCTCCAAGAACAGGCAGACCTGTGAGCATGCCCTTCTGGCCTATATACTGGGTCTGAAACAACTAATTGTTGATGTCAGCAACATGAATTTCATGGAGCCACCTTACAGCTAGAAGAGATATGATGAAATTGTTAAGGAAGTCAGCACCTACATTAAGAAAATCAGGCAACAAACCTGGCACTGTAGCTTTTGTGCCAATTTCTGGTTGGGATGGTGGCAACATGCTAGAGCCATGTGCTAATATGCCTTGATTCAAAGGATGGAAGGTCACCCATAAAAATGGCAATGCCATCAGAACTACCCTGCTTGAAGCTTTGGATTGCATCCTTTCACCCACTCTCCCAACTGAGAAGCCTTTGTTTCTGCCCCTCCAGGATATCTACAAAATTGGTGGTATTAGTACTGTCCCTGTGGACCAAGTGGAGACCAGTGTTCTCAGACTCAGCATGGTGGTCACCTTTATTACAGTCAATGTTAGAACTGAGGTCAGGTCTGTTGAAATGTACCGGGAAACTTTGAGTGACACTCTTCCTGGTGACAATGTGGGCTTCAATATCAAGAACATGTCTCTCAATGATGTCCAGCATGGCAATGTTGCTAGTGACAGCAAAAATGACCCACCAGTGGAAGCAGCTGGTTTCACTGCTCAGGTCATTATCCTGAACCATCTAGACCAGATCAGTGCTGGCTATGCCCCTGTCCTGGAATGTCAAACATTGCTTACAAGTTTGCTGAGCTGAAAGAAGCTGGAAGCTGGGCCAATGTTTTTGAAATCTGGTGATGCTGCCATTGTTGACCTGATTTCAGGCAAGCCTGTGTGTGTCCAGAGCTTCTCTGCCTATCTACCTCTAGGTCATTTTACTGTTTACAATATGAGACAGACAGTTGCAGAGGGTGTCCTGCAGGTAGTGGACAAAGAAGGCTGCTGGAGATGGCAAGGTCACCAAGCCTACCCAGAATGCTCAGAAGGCTAAATGAATATTATCCCTAACACCTGCCACCGCAGTCTTAATCAGTGGCAGAAGACCAGTCTCAGAACTGTTTCTCCCATTTGGTCACTTAAGTGTGATAGTGAAAGACTGGTTAATGATAACAATGCAGTATAGAACCTTCAGAAGGTTCTATACTGTGAACCATTCTTTGGTGTGTGTATGTGACAGTTTCTAAGTTATTAGTTTTTAAAATCAACACTTTCCAATGGAGACAACTTGAACAAAAATCTATCACAGAATTTTGAGACCCATTAAAACAAAGTTTAATGAGAAAACAAACAGAAAAACAAAATAAAAGATACCATTAAACAGAATAGAAGGCCCAACATAGACTTGGGCATATATGATCTAGTAATATTCAGCAACAGTACTAAAATACGCAGTAGAAAATGCATAATGCTTTCTACAGGTGGTATTGGAAAACCTAGAGAGTTGCATGCAAAAAGATGAAAAATAAGAAATTATGGCCTTATGACAGACTCAAATTGGAACAAATACTTAAATGTTAATATATATATATATATATATATATATATATGATAGGAAAGAATTGTACTGCTAACCTCTATTTATTGAAAGGAACAGTTAGTGCTTATATTGCTGGAGATCAATTTTGCATGCCTATATCTTGTCATCTAAGCAACTACTTGGTAGATAACATTATGCAGTAGAATAACCATTGTTAATTTCCTATCACTTTGTTTTGAAATTCTCTCACTTCAATTTTTTTCTTTCAAAAAAGTAAAACTGTTCAGTTCTAGAAGAAAATATAGAAGGAAGTCTTTATTTCATTTGATTTGTTATTTTTTTTGGGGTGTGTGTGTGGTACCAAATCAATAGACAACAAAAGTAAAAAATATAGAGGTACAATTACATAAATTTAAACAATTGTACAGCATGAGAAAACATTAAGAAATCACAGATAATATATTGGATCTGAGCAAAACACTTGAAAAATATATTCAGGGAGTTGTTATTATTTAAAACATATTTAACACATATTTCTTTTCTACCTTCTGTGGTAAGCATTGTTATATTTCTTTGTAATTTTATTGCCACTATATGTACAGATAAAATATTGTTTTCAAGTGCTTTATTTTAGTACACAATTATACTTGCAAGTTTCAAACACAGTGATTCATGAAAACATATTTTTCATTTTTACTATTGTGTAATAATGTGTAGCACTCCCCTCCTTTGATATGCTACAATTGTTTAATAACTTTATCCAGCTTCACTAAAGAAGACAAAATTTTATGTATTTATGGTATATGATGCAATATATTCATGTCAATATGTGTTACATAATAATTACAACAGTATAATTAAAATATCAACTTCATACTTTGTCAGTGTGGTGAGAGTTTTAGGTGGGATCTCTGTACTGTTTGAAATGATGCTTGTTCCAACTTACAGTCTCAGTAACAATTTGTACGGCCTCTTTTTTCTCCAAATCCTCATCAATACTTGTCATCACTTGCCCTTTTGATAATAGCAAGTGTAGGTTTTCTAAGAAAGGTGCTATCTTGTTCAATTTTAACATTCATTCCTCAGATGACTACTGATATTGTCCGTATTTATTCATATCCAGTCTCCATTTGAATATCTTCTTTAGAGAAAAGTATATTGATACTGAAGTTCTTTGCATGTTTTTATAGACCTACTTGCTGTTTTATGATTGAAATTGACTTTAAAAAGATAAATTAGTTGCCCTAAAATTTGCAAAATTATTGGCTCTACCTGTACTATAACATCTTATAACTCAGTGGCATCCCAAATTTTCTGTTCAAGGAGATTATGGGGCCTATTGGGCTACAGAGGAAAGGGATAAACAAGGTATAGTGTGCCTAAGGAGAGTCACCTAGAGAGAAAACATTCTCTCAGACTCTCACGGAGAGCAAATTGGACAGGCAATGGTTGTGACTCATCCAGATGGCTGACACTGACAAAAGATCTACAAAATGCTCTACATGGTTTCAGAGGATTTGACTGACCTTGTCAAATACAAAAGTTACATTTTTTTGTTATTTAGATCTTCCTTTGACTTGGTCTTAACCATCCAGGGGAACAGTCTAACCATGAGATATAAAAAGTAAAGTCATATTAATATGCTGAGCTGTAAAAGACTCAAGTCAATAGCTTCTGACATTTCCAGTTCTGCTGATAACCCACTGCTATTAAGGACAGTTGGACTGTATATACAGCCACTTTCTCTTTGTTTAATGAGAAGGAAAATTTGTACTAATATTGTTTAGACAAGATATTAAGTTTGCATCTTGTACTCTGAACAACTTCTATGAAGACAATAATAAGCAATGTATTAAAAATTGTAACTGTCCTATTAACCTGTTTTGAAACTGTCTCATTGTTATTTTTTTCTCATCAAAATTAATAAAATTAAAAAAATTGGTTCTATAGCAATAACCTTTTTTTTTCTTTTTTGATATTTAACCTTAAGTAACATGTGTTTATTCTTTAACCACAAATATTTTCCTTTTTGCAAATTAGCTCTTCTTTTTGTTCATCAATTTGATGAACAGTTATTGGAGAGAACATATGAATTATCTTGGGATTCATATAGAGTCTTTAACATATTGTGCCTCCATATTTTGACTCAGTTTTTATATGTGTAACATGGTTTTATTATTACACAGGTATACAATATGTGATTTTTATACATTTGATTGAAGTTAATTTTTATGCTATAGAGAATCCAAATAGTTGCATTTGAACATAAGAAAGCTGTAGTGTAAGCTATAGGGTTTTCCATTTGTCATTTTAGAAAATCTGGAAGAAAATGGATAGCTTTCCCTGCCTTTTGCTGTAGTAAAGGCATTTCAGAGTTGATTATTGGGATCCTCATATTTTCAAGTTGTATTAAGCGCTATCGTTTTAACCTTTCCTGGGACAGCAGAGTGAACAAGTTTCTGAATGCTACAGGAGAATAACAGTTTACATTTATTTAACCCGTTATGAATTTCAGTTTGTGTGAGTGTGCTCACCCTGTGGTTATGAGATTTTTTTTTTCTTTTTTGTATTTTAGGGAAGAGTCTACAGTGTGTTCAGGGTCTCACTACTAGATCAGACTCATAGTGATATGCCTATTGACAGCTTCCCCAAGAGCTGGGATTACAGGTGTGTACCACCACATCCAGTCTCAATTGTCATCTCAATGTGCTCTGGGGGCGCAGCCAGAATGGCAGACCCAGAGATCAAACCTCCAGACCCTGCACCTGCTTGCAGGTGCTTTAATGAGCTAAGGTATTTGACCAGCCCAAGATTTTTGAACTCCTATATTTTTACAAATCTTTGTATTTATCACCAAAAATGGATACTTTAAAATAGAAGATTTTAATTAAAAATGCAGAATACAATAAAATTATAGGCAAATAAAGTGAAGAATAATGAAATTCACCCCTAATCCTACTACTTACAGGTAATATTGAATTTATTATATATATTCTTATAATGTAATATAGTATGATATTAATATAAACTACATAGAGTTTTGAAAGATGCATTCAATTAGTGTTTCTTAAGACATACTTTATTAGTCATTATTAAAGTAATTTTTATTTCTTTAATAAAAATAATATATATTAATGAAGAAAAGTAGAAAATATAGGTAATTTCAGTGCAAAAACAAGTGTTGGCATAGTGATACACTGATATGTATTTGATGCCTTGTTAGTTTATATGCTTTGAAACTTACAAAATGAGTGTGTGTGAATACATGAACATATGTGTATGTTTTCTAAATAATAGCATATTTTAGATTTTTTCATGAACTTTTAGTAAACTATGTTGACTCATTTATGTTTAAATATATCTAAATCAGTTTTTAAAAATAATAGACTTCAACAATAGCATCATTGCAAAATTTGCACTAATTTGAACAATAGGTGGTTTTTGTATTTTTGCTACTATATGCATTGACTCAAATGACGTGGTTTACCATATTTCAATGCTTGCTCAACTTTTACAGAGCAAATTGCAAGCCTTTTGATAGTGGCTTCTAAGTTTCTCTTGAAATGTACTCATTGATGCTCTTACTGGAATGGTGAGATTATTTCCACATTATACTGAAGTATAGGAATAAACATTAATGAGGTTAGCTACCATACCCTTCCAGGTTTATGGATCCAAAATGTCTGGCTGGTGCCTGAATGTGCTTCCCCAGTCCTTACAAATCAGAAACATGCTGGCCTCATTTTTTGTTTCGTCTCTGCTTAAATACCTTCTTGGTTTCCATTGCAATCATGATAAAATTCATAGCTGTTGACTCAAGAATCCATGGGATTCTTCTTGGGAATTAGTTCCATTGTCCTCTTTTATGCTTACAGCCTCTTAACCAGGATGGGGAAGGATTGAAGGAGTTGCAACATCTTAACATGGGTAGATTAAAGGCTAAACTAGAGCTTCTTTCGTTGAATAGAATTAACCTAATTGAGAGGCATCAACCCCTACATTACAAGTAGCACATTAAAGCTGTTTTTATACACTGCACAGCCTTATACTACTGGATTTTTAAGCCAATGTCTTTACCAGAACAATGGCAAGCAGGATGTGGTATGGATCCAAGGTAGACAGCTTATTTCCAAAACTTGCATCTGTCACTAACTAGCTATGTGGTACAGAGTATATGTTGGAGTTTTCTAGGCTTATATTACCTCATCCCATAGCAATATCCATATAGCATTATTCTGAGAGTTAAATGAAATAATGGATATAATGTATTTAGAATTATCTCTGCACATAAGTAGCAGGAAGCAAACATTAGTTGTTTCATTATTTAAATACCTAAAATGATATATTTTATAATACATGGTCTTATTGTTGTCTTGCTGGTTTATATATGGTATTGGCTCTTAACTGGGTCACAGGCAAAGATATCTGTTTGATTTTTGCTATGTTTGAAAAAAAATCATCCAAAATCTATTCTATTTTCTAAATTTTACAACAGCCCTGGACAATAAAATCTGACCCAAGATAAGAAATGTAACAGTGCTTTAGGTATTGATGTTGTGCACCGTATAGTATAGCGAGTTGCTGAGATTCAACATCTGCAGGAAAGATAATTGAGGAAAGGAAGACCAGCTGGAGATCGTTTTCATTTTAGAAGTTTTGACAGCCACAACAATGCTTTCCTTACAGAGTTTAGGAGGCATGCTAGCACCTAACTCTGGCACTCGAAATATTCTGTGAGTCACACAGTGTTGCTGAAAGCTGCTGAGGAGGAGTGACTGGAAGACTAGGCAGGCCCTGAAATTGGTGCAGGTGGGCAGATTGTTTTCCTATCAAAGGCAAAACTGGATTTCCAGCTGAAAATTCCAAAAAGAAACAAAGACTGTGTGGGTGTACATGTAATACTCATTATTCTAAAAATGAAACATATTCAGAGCTTCTGGGAAATTTATAGGGAGATGAATTTATTTGATAAATTGTGGGCTTCTTTCACATAACTTGTCAGCTATTCAGTTTTCTCATTTGATTGCAGTCTTTCATTTCCAAAGACAGATATATTGCTTCTCCCTTCCTCCCTATCTCCCTTTTCCCTACTGCCCCCTCCCTCCCCTTGCATCTCCTCTCTTCTGTTCTCCTCTGATTTTTTTTTTAACCAATGTCTTCTTTGGAAGCACTTAGTACTCCTTTTATTATAGGTATTATTTCTTTCTTTTTTTTTTTTTTTTTACATCAGAAGTTATTTCTGATCTGATTTCCTCTATGCCTTTCTGTAGTCGTTTCTTTACTTCAAATGCTATTATTTCAGCAATTTCAGGTGTGTGATTTCCAGTCTCTTCTATGGCATTGTCTCCTGTATTTGTTCTGGGTAGGCTTGGGGCCTGAGAGTAGATTTTGCTCCTCCTCTTTGTCGTTATGTATAGCCTTGCCTTCTGACCTTTGATGTAGAGCTTTGGTAGAGTTCTTATCTTAGCACCAGGTCTGGACCTACGAAGTTCAAAGTTGTACAGGTGGGGTGGCTTGCGTCTAGCTGCTGAGCTCCACTTCTTCCTGCTGCAGCCCTTGAAGGTGAACCTGCCATGCCACTCTGGCAAGATGTTTTGCTCTTGAGTCAGCTGCATGGGTCTTGCCTCTAGCCTCTCTACAGGGTGTTCTGCAGCAGTTTTCCACACCGGAGCTGTGTGATGGATGAAGTTCCATTCACACGCTGGGCTTTGTTGCTGGGTCGAACGAGTTTCTGGTCAGTCTGTGGCATGTAACTCATGCACCTGGCTTGGTTGCTGGGTCGAATGAGTTTCTGGTGGTCCTAGGGTGGTCTCACTCACATGCTGAGCCTGATTGCTGGGTAGAATGAGTTTCCAGTGGGCCCTTATTTTTTTCTTTTTAAAGTTTCTAATACTATGAGAAAATATCATATCACGTCTTATAAGTAGATTGTAAGCCAAAGATACAGTATGAGTCATAAAACAAAAATTATAATTAAACAATATTCAGAAAATCAGCTCAATGTTAATTAATTAAAATTAAATTAAATATTTCAAAACAATATTCCAAAATTCAAGTCAAATCATGAGTCCAACTTAGAGGTGAGAATGTTGTGTATCATGTATGAATCTGTAATCAATTCAGAGTATTCACTTAGTATTTGAATAGGTTAATATATACAAAAATGTCGACTTAGAAAGTTCCCATGGTAGTGAAGAATTACTAAGAATAAAACATAACATAAATACTGGAATGGCAAATATGTCCAGAACTTCTAGCAGATTTCTCTTTACAAACCATCAAGTTAAGAAAAGCATGGAGCGAAGTGCTACAAGTCTTGCAAGGAAAAAAATTCCAAGTATACTTTTTAATTCTTATTGCCACTTTCAGTTTTTCACTCACGAGAATACGATATTGAAACATGTCTGATTTATTGCAGGTAAGAGTTTGGACTCAAGGTTTATCATTTATTTAGAGTCATCTCAAGTGTATCCTTTATGGAAGAGTAGTAGTATTATTAAAAAATGCACATCTTTTTTTCTCCATTCCTTGGTTTATGAACATTTGAGCTGTTTTCAAGATTTAGCTATGCCATATTGTACTACTATAAATATGAGTGTACATATATTGCTGTGGTATAATGTTTTCAGTTTTTCTGGAAAGATATCCAGCAGGGGAATAGCTGTGCTGGATGGGTCCTGTGGTGCTAGCTTTCTGAGGAATCTTCCCACTGATTTCCACAGTGGTCGCACCATTCTATACTCTCACTGACAGTGCAGAGGGTTCCTTTTCCCCCAACCCCTCTAGCACTTGTTATAAGTTGATTTTTTGATGATAGCCATTTTTTTTCCTGGGGTGAGATGAAATATCAATATTGTTTTATTTTGCACCTCCTGAGTAACCAATGATGTTGAACATTTTTTCATTTATTTATTTGACATTTCTACTACTTTGTCTGAACAGTGTGTATTCATGTCAGATGTACATATTTGGTTTGGGTCTTTAAATTTGGCGGGCCTGATTTGTTGAGTTTTATTCTGGATAGTAGTCCAGTGTCTGAAAAACAACTGGCAATTTTTTCTCATTCTGTGAGTTGTCTCTTCAATCTGTTGGTGATTTCCTTTGCTTTGAAAAAGCTTTTGAATAAGATGAGATTCCAGTTGTTGATCCTTTGTGATAGCTCCTGCATGATTAGGGTTTTGTTTATAAAGTCTTTGCTTATACCTATGTCTATAAGAGTTCTACCTATTTTCTCTTCTGGAAGATTTAGTGTCCATGTCACCTTTTAACTGAAGGTTTGATCCATGAACCTGAACTCAGGGAGAAAGCTCCACTTGCCACCTCCCTCTTGTGCACTGACATACCTCTCTTCACTTTCCCCAAGCACTACAATTTTTGTTTCATGTCTTTTCTGGGTACCAGGGACCCACTTCCATGCTTCTTCTCTCCCTCACGTTGCTATACTCCAGCATCTAAATGCTGAATCTCAGAGATGCAGTTTCCTTTCTTCTCACCAATCTGACATCTTCCCAAAGGTTCAACTGGATGTTTCAAATATCTATATGTTAATATGTCCTTTGGTGCACAGGAAGTTTTTAGTCTGATATAATGCTGTTGTGACACTAAGGAATCACACACATGTGGCCTCAGAAATTTGAGGTTCAGGTGTGCATGAAGAGAGAGGAGCCACTCAATGACTTTAAAAGATGAAAGCAAGTTTATTGTAAAAGGATAGTAGATATGAGCAAATAACATATTACCCCATATGAGCCAAGGGACAACACCAAAGATGAACTTGAATTCTATGGGGGAGGCAGGATCTTGCATGAGATTGAGTCCTTCATAGGCAAGAGAGGAAATGCTCCATCATGTCCAATTTTTCAGTTTTATAAATACTATGTCCAGACAAAAGTGACTTGGTGCCAACAGACCAGCACGGATGGAGGGGATTGTTCCTAGGCTTGGCTAGTACCTGGGAAAGGACAGTCATTCAGGCACTAACTGGACCTCTCTGTACTCTTTTCTGAGGAGAGAGTATCCATGGAGAAAGGCAAGTAGTCAAGGTCATTTTAGCAACCATGTGCATTTCAGATAACTCTCATCACGCTTTAACTCTTTCTCTAATAGCTGTTTGTTTCTTCTGTTTGGAATTTTGAGACAGGGCCTTGCTAAATAGTTCATCCTGGCCTTGAACTCACTATGTAGTCTGGCCCAGCCTGACCTTGAACCCATAGCAGTCCTTCTGTCTCAACCTCCTGAATTCTGGGATTACAGGCATGTGCTACCCCACCCAACTGTTTTTTCTTTTTTCTTTTTTTGCCCATGCTTTTATATTATTGCTCAAAAGGTCTGCCCAGACCAGTGTCATAAAACATTTCTCCTACATTTTCTTTTATCATTTTATAGTTTGGAGTTTTACATATAAGTTTTTAATTTTTTTTTTTCAGAAGTGATCAAAAAGCTTATATTTAAAAATTTTTTTAAAGGCACATTAAATCAATTCTCATAAGAGTACGCAGGGATCAGGAATAAGAGCAAAAGATAATCCCACTTTACCCAACATACACTAGTGTAATTTTTCAAATATTACATAGATTCCATTTCTAGTTCCTCTTTTTCTCTTCTGAAAGGATTCCAAATTCCCATGTTAAACAAAGTTCCTGGGGTCAGGGTTAGGGTTCTGTGCTAGCAACAGTGGAGGATGTCCTGGAGTCCTTTTTTAGGGTTACTCTACTGCCCACCAACTCCTCCCTTACAACATTAGCTGGTTTCATCTGGAGTTACAAATTTCTGTCCATCTTGAGCACTCTGGCTCTAGGAAGGGGCCTTCATACCAATGGTCATCGGAGCTGTGGGGGCGGAGTCCCTGCCACTGACCTGTGCCAGTTTTTATTGTTGCGTTTTTTTATGGCTGCTATGGTGACTCCCTGAAGAAGTGGAAGAAGCAGCCTTCTGAGGCTTCACTCCCTGCACAGATCCATCCAGATCCTCAGGATCCTCCTGGCTGGGCTCATTTTCCTGATTGTGGAAGTCTGGAGAAGTGTCACTTTCTGTCCCACTTCCTGGCTCCCTCTTTTCAATGAGCTGGTCCTGAACTCCTGTCAATGCACTTAGGGCAGCTGCCGACGTGACTGAAGATTTACTAAAGAGCCGCTCAACTTCTTTAAACTTCCGGTTCCTTCGATCATTTTTGCTGTTGGAGTTTTTTTGGTTAGTTAGATAGCGATCCCAGCCACGAATAATATTGCCATACATCTGAGTGTCTTCTAGGTAGCTTCCTTCAAAATCATACATCTGTCTCTTCAAGTTTGCCAGTGTTTCTGCCAGCTCCTGCTTCCGCTTCACGAGCTCCGCCAGCTCCTGCCGGGTGTCCGGGATCTGCGGCGGGGCCGCCTTGTGCATCACCATGTTGGGCTGGAGCGGCGGCCAAGTTTTTAATTAATAAAATAAATTTGATATTATGTTACATAACAGGAAGAATATAGTCAACAATATTGTATGATTGCAGATGAGCACAGGAGAGGATTTTGTATGTTCCCATCACAAAGAAATGGTAAATATTTATGATGATGAGTAATATATGTATCCCGAGTGAACCAGTACATAACAAATAAATATATGGATAAATCCCTCTGCATGCGTTAGAGATGAACAATTATTATTATTATTATTATTATTATTATTATTATTATTACTACCCTGTTTGGTACAGGGTCTCACTATGCAGCTCATACTCCTGCTTTCAGCATTCCCAGTGCTAGCACTACAGGCATATGCCAAAAAGCCCAGACTTGCTGGTTGGCTCAGCTTGTCTGAAGTGGGGCCTGTGATGCTGGCATTGAACTCTGGTCTCTGGCTTAACTAAGTAGATGCTTAGTCCGCAGCGCTATCTCACTGGCCCAAGGTGTACAATTATTATATGTCAATAAAATTCATGTGGACAATTCTGTCAACTCTGTTAGATGTTTAGAATTTTTAAATTCTTAGTTAGAGTATAAGACTGGGGTAAGCAGGCTGATCCCTTAACTCCTGCTGTAAATGAGTATGTTAGTGCCGTAGTAGCTGGTTGTGCAGCTCGGTACCTTTCCCTGAGGAATATGGGAAGCCATCTCTGTGTTTGCACACTTGGCATAATGATAAGGAAGGCATGTGCATATGTACAAATATGTCAAATGGGATTTGGACCTATCTTTATGCTCTGTCTAATTGACTCTGCATATGTTTAGATGAACCACATAGAGCGGTTCAATGGACCAACATCATTTCAGGATTTGTTAAAAAATTTCTATGTTTTTTTCTGGTAGAAGTAGTTCAATTCAACATAATGAGACATGCAAAATCAGATTTTCAAGTTTTCGAGATCAAAAGTGAGTCATCAAATTACTCATGCATGGCCGACAAAAATGACCCATTAGAGTAAAATACATGCTTTCATAATGGAAGTCGGGTATGATGATTATGATAATGATGATGGTGGTGATTGACTTTGGCCATGTGAGCCAAAGATATTATGACAGTGAAATGGAGCAAGAATTGACTGATACAGATACAGGGAATGCAGACCTCATTGATTGAGATGATGAGGAAACAGCAATGCAAATACATACTTGACTTTTTGAAATGTTAAAAATGGCACTTTAAAAAATGGTACTGTAACCAAATAGAATGATCCAATGTTAGAACTAGGTCCAAAAATATAGTGAGGCTCTTGGCAGGGCTAAAATGTATTGAACAGAAGACCAGCCCTAACATTCGCTATTGGGAATTACAACAGATGAAATGCTAGAAGCTGCTGTGAAATTCACAAAGGATGAAAAGCAAGGGAAGCATTCTGTACGCACCAATAGCTGTATTAAAAATACATTTACCATGACATTGTGCTAGCTGAGCTGAAAGCATTCATAGGTCTAATGCACAGATTTCTCATGGTTATTGTAGAAATGTGAAAGACTGATGGAAAAATGATGAGACAAATATGAATAAAAATTTATGCCCTTTTGTATGTGAAAACTTATTATTACTTTCTATTTAGACATTTATTCTGGAACTCAGCCATCAGATCCTTCTTTATATAGTAATACAACAAAATGTTGTGAACTGAGTTGTTGCTCCCACCTCCTAGGCAAATTAGAATGTGACATTCAACAATTGGCTTACCAGTTTCTAATTGGTAAATTTCTAATTGGTAAATTAGTTTCTAAATTGACCAGCACAGAAACTGTACAAAGGAGTAAAACAAAAATTCCAAATGAAATGTTGCAATTTCAAAACAGAGAATTGTATATTATAACATCTGGATTTAGGAAGTATATAACACTGGCCTCATTTATAGCAAAGAAAAACAAACTGATGCTGCTGATGTCAACATTAACCATGGTGGAAATATTGATAGGGAGACTTAAGCAAAACAGAAGCTAGGGCTGGAAACTTTGAACAACAAACCAAAATATGGAGTAGATATTTTTTGATGAGTTGTGCAGCAACTATGATGTCACTTGAAACATGAATCAATCACTGATCAAATGCTATGTTTTACTTCATCCTAGATATATGTGGCATAAATAGTGTGCCAGTTTACAAAGAAAATAACAAGCACAAAATATGGAGAGATTTTCTTTAAGCATTTGAGCTGGAGCTCTTAAGAGATCATTTATAGCAGAGGAAAACCAAAATGTTTCTGCCCAGGGAAATACGCAAAAAATTTGAGGTGCACACTGGTGAGCTAACAGATGAACAGGTGAGCAGGCAGTAGATCAAATAGAACTACTATGACAGCATGAAAGTGAGAAGAGTGTCAGATGTCCTTTACGTGAAAGTACAGGAAAACAAAACATGTGATATTAGTGTAAGTGATACTTGTGATAGTTGTCATGTGTGAAGACTGCCTTGCATGTGACAGTTGAAGCAAAATTATTTGTGTGGTAAACATTTGTTTGTGTTTACACTGTAGATCATATAAATTTTTTTATCTTTGATGTTTTCTTTTTTTATTTAAAAAAAAATTTTTTTGATGTTTTCTTTTAGGTTTTGTAAGCAAGTAAGCAGCTGATGTGAAAACGATGTCTATTCTTAATACATATTAAGAATTTATTGATTTATTTTATTGATATTTTATGCTCCTGTTAACTGCCCTTTATATGATATAATAAGAATCTCCTAACCAAACTGTAGGATCACTGAGATGTCAGGTGTGTCCTACAAAATAGCCAGGAAAGCAAAAGACACGTGCTATCATTGTAAGTGATGTCTGTGCATGGAATGAGCTGCTATCATGGGTGCAGACTGTCTTATGTGTGGTAATTGAAGATTACTTTTTTATAAGGTGCTATTGGTAATTGTACTGTAGTTCATATAGGAATTTATTTCTCATACTCTCTTTTAGGTTTATACCAAAAACCAGTTGATGTCAAAAATATTGATCTTTTTAATAAATAGTAAATATTAAAAACTCAATATTTTTGTACTTTTTCGTTAAGTACTAATTTTTCCATATAAATAAAACTTAAAATTAGTACTTCAACAATAGAAATATTCTAAAGAGTAAATGTGTGTTTTATGGACTCATGTTTGTGCTATCTGAAGACAAAATTAGGCTTATACTCTCAGGGTTATACAATGAATTTACCTCCACATCACTCAGCATTGTATAAGTCATATTTTGGGCTGATAAATATATTTTTTTACCGTGAAAACTATTTATCAGGCTAGGGTGATAGCTCAATAGAATAAGCACTTGACTGGCAAGTGCAAGGGCCTGAGTTCAATCTCTGTTGATGTAAACAACAACAACAAAACAAACAGAACAACAACAGCAAAACCATTTATTAGCCAAAATTCCCCTTTACACACACATCACAAATACTTCCCCTTTCCACACTCTGTTCAAGTATTTCTGCTCTGATCTATTTCTTTCCCCTCAAACTAACATGCTCTTCCTGTTTTTTTTTAAAAATATAACTATGCTTATCTTATGTAGTGAATAATTTAAATTGCTCTCCCATCAGCAGTTTGAATGCCCACCACCTGTGCTTCCTCTTGAACCTTCCTGTCAAATTTGCAACCCTGAACCAAACAAGAGTGCCAATTACAAGCATATATTGGAGAAAATTAAGTAATTGTTCCCAGTTGGAAAATACTTTTCTTTGTACCCATTGTTAAGCTGTGATCTCCCATGTCCACGTTCACTCTTGTACTCTCTAGTCTGTGAAGCTGGAGTAGACGTATTGTGAACTGCATATCTCCTATCCCGCACTTGGCATGAAATGAGCATAATGGGGTATGGGTAGTTTAGAATCTTACATTCCAGCTCTTTCCAAGGCAGTATGTAACCTCATCATTTTATCCTATCATTTACAAATTTCTTAGGGATTTACTTTACTTATTTGCTTCCTTTTTTTCTTTTTAAAAGGAAAAAAAATTAGTAAAAAACCAAAAAATCAAACTGCATGAGAAATACTTCAAAGAATCAAAGACTAGAATTACATTTACCTGAAAAGTTTTTTTTTTTCATGTCAAAAGAAATCACTTTCAGAGGTTTGTAGAGCTTTGCTGAGCTGCAGCTTGGCCTCTCTCGTTGTTTCAAAAGGAAGGTCAACCCTGGATAGCTACAGGGAGTTGGAGAGACCTACATTACATGCCCACCATCACAAGAGCCTTGTGGAACCTCAGCATGCCCCCAACATAGTTGGAGCTTTCCTGAGTTTCAGCTTTACCTTTTGCTGTGGCAAAAGCCAGGCTGAACATGGGATAGAAGGAGCTTTGGTGGGTCTACCCTGACCCCAACTTGTGTAGGAGACTTGGAGACCCATTGTCACCTTCTACCATTGCTGCTAAGTTTTGGTGAAGATGGGAGCTTCAAAAATGTCAAAAGGAAGGAGAAGAAGGCAATCTTAGACCTTCAGCCCACCCAGAACAAGTCCAGGAGACCAGGAAATAGAAGATCTTGGGAGTCATACACCTGAAATTTCTGAAACGGTAGCAACTAAAGTAAAGAAACAACTCCATCAACCTATAGAATAACTAACTTCTCAGGCAAAACATGACAACAATCATGAAAGAATTGCTCAGTAAGACATAAATAAGATAGAGGAAAGAAAAATTATAAAAATATTAAATAATACAGGAAAGAATTAGAATGCATGCAGCAGGTTTAAGCAGATATCCAGGAAGTTAAGAGTTTTACTCAAAGCAGGAAAAACTTCTAGAATGAAACTGAATATAGACTTTCAGACCTTGAAAACAGCATTGAAGTTAGTAAACACAAAAGGAAAGATCTCTTAAGAATAACAAGGAACTAAGCAAGCAAAGCAAACAGTTAAAGAGGAAAAAAGTAGGTAATCTACAGCAGGAAAATAAGGTGACAAAGCTGAACCAATATACATCACTATAATCATCAAGGTAAATGGCCTCAAATCAATCAAAAATAAAGCAGACTGGCAGAGTTGATAAAAAATCCATTAATATGGCATATACAAGAAACACATTTTGCTCTAAGGGAAATTCATAAGATGAAGGTCAAAGGATGGAAAAAATATTCTATGCATCAGGAACCTAGAAAAAAGTAGGGGTAGCTATCCTGGTTGCTGACAATGTCAACTCAAGCCAACACTGATTAAAAGAGATAAACAAGGTCACTACAGCCAGACATGGTGGCACATACCTA
>PVJA010022005.1:22245-34835 GCA_004027025.1 Myocastor coypus
AAAGAAATAGCAGAAATAAACCAAACTTGTAAAGAAATGAACGTAGTAGGTCTTTACAAGGTGTTCCTCCCAACAATATCAGAATACACATTCTTCTTAGCTGCACATGAGATGTTCTCTAACAGACCATATACTAGCACATAGAACATGCTTAAATAAGTGAAAAGGAATAGAAATTATCCCGTGCATATTGTCTGATGATAGTGAAATGAAACTGGAAATTATTGACAAAAGAAACAGCAAAATCTCCTTATACACATGGAAATTAACACCTTCTTGAACAATCAATGGTTCATAAGCAAAATTAAAGAAGAAATTAAAATATTTATAAAAATTCGATGCAGGGCTGGCATGTGAGTGTGACTGCCCTGGGCCTGCCAGATCCTCATTTGACTCAGAGCCCAGGCCTGGCACGTGAATGAGATCACTCAGGGCCTGCTGGAAACTCATTCGACACAGCCACCAGGCCCAGCATGTGAGTGGTACTGCCCAGGGCCCCCAGATCCTCATTGGACCCAGGCCCAGCATGTGAATGATCCTTCCTGGGGCCCGCCAGATCCTCATGTGAACCAGCATCCAGGTCTAGCATGCAAGTGGAACTTCCTCCAACAGACAAGCCCAGTATGGAACCCTGCAGCAGAACTTCCTGCAGACAGGCAAGAGGAAAGATATATGCAGCTAATCCAGGAGCAGAACATCTTGCCAGAGTGGCACAGTGGGTGACTCTTTCTGCTGCATCAGGAAGTGAAGTGGAGTATAGCACCCAGACGTAAGCCACACCTACCTGGATGAGTTTGAACTTGGTAGATCTGGACCTCTTGCTAAGGTAAGAACTCTACCAAAGCTCTACACTAAAGGTCAGAAGACAGTGCTATACAAATGACAAAGAGAACCAGAAAAATGGACTCTCAGACCCTGAGGCCACCCAGAATAAATGCAGGATACAACAACATAGAAGAAATTGGAAAACACTGATAAAAATTACAGAAGAATAGTAAAAGGATGGAATCCTTGAATGAACAATATAGGAATGAAATTGAATGCATGAAGCAGATTCAAAGTGGTACACAGGAACTTAAAACTTCAGTCACAAGCCGGCAAAACCATTTGAATGAAAGTGAAAAAAGATTTTCAGGGCCCAGCGGGATGGCTCAGTGGTCTAAAGCGCCTGCTTGGGATAGCTTGGTGACTTCAGGGACCACGGTTCGATTCCCCGGCACCACATGCTGCGCCAGCCCTGCCCTCGGGGTGGGCTGAGCCGGCCATAAAAATGAGTGAATAAACAAATAAAGGTTCTGAAACAAGAAAAAAATAAGTAAAATAAAAAAATCTTAAAAAAAAGATTTTCATACCTTGAAGATACCATTGCAGCTAGTGAAAAAGTAAGAAAAGATCTCTTAAAACAACTAGGTTGCAGGAAAAAATAATTCAACGTTTGCAAGTCGATGGAAAGATGAACAATGTAAGACTAATAAGCATCAATGAGAAAGGAGTCAATGCAGATGATATAAAAAATATGGACAGATGTAATAGCAGAAGACTTCTCAAATACGGGAAAACTATCTGACATTCAAGTAAGTGAAGCGTATAGAACTCCAAATAACATGAACCCATTTGAAACCACTCTCAGACATATAATAATCAAGATCCCAAAAATTCAGCACAGGAAAAGGTATAGTAAAAGCGACCAGAGAAAAGAAACAGATCACATTTAAAGGAAAGCCCATCAGAATAATGGCAGAGTTCTCACAAACTATGAAGTCAAGAAGAACATGGAGCAAAGAAAACAAGTCTTGCAAGAAAACAAATTCCAGCCCACACTGACATACTCTGTAAAACTCTTTCAAGTTCAGTGGAGAAGCGAAATACTTGCAGAACAAAGAACAACTAAAGAATTTCATGAGGACAAAGCCAACCCTGCATAGTTTACTAAAAGATATTCTAGAGAAGGATTAAAATGTCCACAACTCCATGAAGGGCAATGGAAAGAACCTATAAAATAGGGCAAATAATTAAACACAGGAGAAAAAAGGGTATACAGAAGCAGCCTTTCAACTGTTCTTTTATATACAGCAGCAGAATATATCCATCAGCATATTCTACAAAAGGACTTCTGCATCATATGAGTCATGATTCTGTCTGGGTCCACAGTGTGGATATCACTGTAGAAATTGCAGTAGCTCTGTCCCACAAGTGACATCTGGCCACCAGTAAGCATCATGGACACTGTCCATATACATGATGTACTAGAACTATCCCCAAACTGTTAGAACTTCTGGTCATATATTTGCCATTCCAGTATTTATGTTATGTTCTATTTATTTATTTATTTATTTTTTGGTTTTTTTTTTTAGAATTTTTTTTATTTTATTTATTTATTTTTTTCTTGTTTCAGAACCTTTATTTGTTTATTCACTCATTTTTATGGCCGGCTCAGCCTGCCCCGAAGGCAGGGCTGGCACAACATGTGGTGCTGGGGATTGAACCGCGATCCCTGAAGCTGCCCAAGCTTTCCCAAGCAGTCGCTTTAGACCACTGAGCCATCCCACCAGGCCCCATGTTTTATTTTTAGTAATTCTTTACTACCATGGAAACATTTTCTTAGTTGATATCTGTATATATTCACCTATACAAATACTATGTGAGCACTCTGAATTGATTACAAATTCATAGGTATTATGCACAACATTCTGGCCTCTAAGTTTGAATCACAATTTGATTTGAATTTTGGAATACTGTTTTGAAATATTTAATTTAATTTTAATTAATTCATATTTAATTAATTTTCTAAATATTGTTTAATTATACTTCTTTTTTATGATTCATACTGTCTGACTTAAAATCTTATGACATGGTATGACATTTTCTCCTAGTATTAGAAACTGTAAAATATATGTATGTATATTATATATATATGTACACATATATACATATATACATGATAGATATCTAGCTACTTTGTCTTAGTTGAGAATAAAGGTTTGTAATATTATTTAGACAAGATGTCAGGTCTACAATACGCATGGTATTAATTGTAATCATCCTACTCACTTAAAGTTTTGAAACTTTCATTTTTTTCTCATTAGAATGAATAAAAATACACATAAAATGAATTAAAAATGAATAAAAATAAATAATAATATTAACAAATAAAATATATAAAAAGCAAAATAACACAGGGATTAGATCTATCAGTAAAAATTACAGTACTCTTAAAGAGATCAAAGCAGATTTCTGAAAAAGTAAAGTTATTCCTTGTGCCTGGATAGAAAGATCCAGCTTTGAGAAACCATTGTAAACTCAGAACTATTATAAAGTTTTCATGGAATTCTGATCAAAATACCATAAACTTACATCAAAGATCTAGAGAAAACATTTCCAATATTCATTTGGATCTAGCAGAGACCTCAAATAACAAAGGCATTCCTGGACAACAAAGGCAGGGCAGGAAGCATCAAAATTTCTGAGTGAAATGATATTACAAAGCTACTGTGGTAAAATCAGCATATCACGGGTGAAAAATAAACCTGCGGATCGATGGAACAGATTAGAAGATGCATACACAACTGCAAACACACTCAGCCACCTTATCTTTGACAAAGGGGCCAAATATGTTTACTAGAAGAAACATAGTCTCTGAGAAACTGGCTTCCCACATGCTGAAGACTAAAACTAGACCTGGGTCTAGCGCCATGCACTAAACTAAAGTAAAAATGGATGAATGATCTAAATATTAAAACTGAAATACTAACTCTACTGGAAGTGAAAACAGATAGAAATACTGAAGACATAGGGGTAGTTAGAGAGTTCATTAATGAAAGCCAAACTGCACGAGAAATACTTCAAAAAATCAACAACTAGAATCTCATCTTTTTGAAAAGCTTCTCAATGTCAATATAAATCACCACCAGAATAGAAAGAAAACTCATGAGCTGGGGAAAAAAATGTATCCAACTGTCCCTCCAACAAAACACTTCTATCTAGAACATAGGAAGAATAATAAAAAAAAATCAGTCCTCAAAAATTCAAAGACCTAAACCAAGAAAGAGCATCTGAGATGAATATGCACGTTTGAGATGAAGTAATACAAATGGCAAATAAATACATGAAAAAATATTCAACAACATTGGTCATTTTAGAAATGAAAATTAAAACAACACTGAGATTCTGCCTTATCCCTAAAAGGATGGCTATTATCAAAAGTCAATCAATAACAAATGCTAGAGGAGGTATGCGGATAAAGGAATGCTTCTTCATTGTTGGTGGAAGTGTAGACTGATATAACCACTGGAAATGAGTGTGGAGATTCCTCAAAAAGGTAGGATTGGCATTTTTATTCAACCCAGCTATTTCCCTCCTGGATATTTTTTCAAAGGAATTGAAAACATCATACCAAGATGATATATGTGTTCCCATGTTTATAGCAGTGCAAATTGTTATAGCTAAATCGTAGAAACAACCTAGTGCCCATCAACTGAGGAATGAATAGAAAAGATGTGATATTTTTACACAGTGCAGTATTACTCAGCTGAAAGATAAATTCAAGGCTTTATAGGTAAATGGATATAATTGGAGGCTATACTCGTAAGTGAAATGAGCCAGCCTCACAAATATAAACATTGTATTGTCTCAGTAGTGTAAGAACCTGAAAGATTAAATACGTTCTGAAAAGTACAATAGATGCTGTGAAAGGAAGATAATCTTTTTTTTTTTTTTTTTTCAGTCTTTGTGCAAGATCTATTAAATGTCTCCACACCGCAGCCTCCACTTTCGGATACTGCTGCCAGGAACACCCTGTTATGCAGCAGGGACTGGCTGGGGTATGGCAGGTGGCTCTGGTTTCTCACCCTTTTGCTCTGAGATGGGAGTGGTGGGTAGGATCTCATCTTTGAGTTCCACAATGCTCACACGGTCAGGCAGAGCGTTCTTGGGGCCGATCTTGCCATCTGGATTCCAGTCAGCAGGATCTTCACTTTGACACCCAGCATGGCCTACCTGAGCAGCCCATGGTGCACGGCAGTGTCAGCATAGTAGTTCACAGGGTCCCACTATGGATCATCAGGCCATTCACAAACTTCATGGACTCCGTCCTCAGAGTTTCCCAGATACCACGACCTTACAGCTCTTGGCTCCACTCTCCATGATGAAGCACAGCACATCATAGCAGGCCTTCTGCATGGCGAGCCCTCCTTGGAGTTTGTAATGCAGAGAGTCTGCCTGGGCAATGGCACAGAGACCTCTCATTGCCACCTTTTCAGCATAAAGCTCTACACTGCCCTCAGGGAAGCCAAACCTCTTCTGAATAATGTCAGTCAACTTGTGGCTCCTCCAGTCCTTCTCACCAAGACCATTCTGTGTCCCCTGGTGACTAAAATAACAATTTCTGTCTTGGTGGGTATAACTTGAACTTCAGCACCAGAGTAGCCATCTTCGGCCAGTGCCCTACTGAGGAATTCCTTCAGTTCAGCTTTGAAGATGCTATCAGTGACAAACTTTCTCTTCTCAGAAATCTATACCATCATCTTTCTGCTGTGCGCCTCAGAAAGGAAAGCGGGAAAATAATCTTTTTAAAAGGGAGGAACTGGGGCCCGGCAGGATGGCTCAGTGGTCTAAAGCGCCTACTTAGGAAAGCTTAGGCGGCTGCAGGGACCAAAGTTCGATCCCCAGCACCACATGCTGCGCCAGCCCTGCCCTCAGGGCAGGGTGAGCCGGCCATAAAAATAAACAAACAAGTTCTGAAACAAGAAAAAAATATAAATAAATAAATAAAAATCTTTAAAAAAATAAATAAATAACCTTTAAAAAATAATAAAGGGGAGGAACAACCAGGATGAGGGAAATGACAAAAAAAGAAAAAACATATATTTACCTTAATATATAGGAAAGTTTCAATAATTGTACTGCAGATTTTGACCAATCTTGCATGCTTGTATCTCATCATCTGAACAATAATGTGAAGACAATAACACGCAGTATAATAACTATTGTTGGATTCCTATCATTTTGTTCACTTTATGAATTTAGTACAAAGTCTATAGGCTCTCATTACACAGATGCAACTCATAGTGATCCTCTTGTGATTAGCCTCCCAAGCGCTGGGACTGTAGTCATGCACCACTATGCCCAGTTTCAATTGCTGTCTCGGTGCTCCCCATGGGTGGGCCAGCTCCACACACTGGGGGTTGAACCCTTGTCCCTGCATCTGCCTAAACAGGTGCTTTAATCCATCGAGCTATCTGGCCAGCCCTGGTCCCTTATTATTATTAGTGCATTTTTGAAGTACATGATGAATACAATCGCTGTGAGATATTGGTACATGCACATAATATAACTTAGTTCTCTCTTTTTGTAGTTCAGGATGCATTTGGACTCACTGTTGTAGACCGGGCTGGTCTCAAACTCACATCAATCTTCCTGGCTCAGCCTCCCAAGTGCTGGGATTATAGGTGTGTGCTACCATGCATCCATTTATTTATGAATGCCTCAAGTTTATTCTATCATTTTTGAAAATAACTTGATCAGGTGACGTATGAAGTTAGAAGTTTCTTTATTTAAATGAGAATATTAAAGTTTCGTATTAAAGAATTATGGTCTCAGTGCACTATATCTAAATGCATTTAGATGTAGTTAGCTACTAATATACACCATTTATACTAAATTGCTGTTATAGTATGATTTTTATAAGTAAATATAACATTTTATCTTTGATTTTAGAATTAAATAGATAATAAAATGCAAATTTGTTTTTAAACTTTGAACAAATGCCAAACCTTCAGAAGTACTGCAAGAATAGAATAAGGAGCGTTCTCCCTGTCTCCCCAAAACAAATTGTAGATATGATGTCCTACTGTGCTTTTTTAATGCC
Organism: Myocastor coypus; assembly: GCA_004027025.1. Classification (NCBI taxonomy): domain Eukaryota; kingdom Metazoa; phylum Chordata; class Mammalia; order Rodentia; family Myocastoridae; genus Myocastor; species Myocastor coypus. The sequence continues at coordinate 29,111 of PVJA010022005.1, forward strand.
CTAGTTACTTCCATGAATCACACTTTTTATTTATTTTAATTTTTATTAGTACATATTTTCAGTACCTAATATTTAAATCTCCTGTGGGGAGCTTTACATAGCATATCTTAATTATTTTTCATCTTCCTCTTACTTTCCACTCTCCGTTTCTTTGTCTTCTTTTTTGTAAAAGTTCTATCTCCATGTTTCTTATTGTCTGTTTATTATTTTTCTCCATGTGTTGCTTTGATACAATATATAAACCAGTGCAAAATTTTCAGGTATTTCAACCATGTTCTTCATAGTGAAAAGGACCAACTCAGAGTTGAACACTGTACCTCACTGTCATATCTTAGCTTTGTTCCATTTGTACGTTTTTCTTTTTTTCTGACTTTCCATGGCATTACACCTTTGCACATTGTAGGCCAATTTTTTCATAGAATTCCCCAAACTAAGTCTTTTTTTTCTTGACTATATTCAAGTTGTATCTATGTGTCTATATGTGCACATGTGTGTGTGTGCTTGTGTGTGTGTGTGTGTGTGTGTGTGTGTTACTTGGGGATGAATCCAGGGCCTTCACAATGAACTATATCTTCAATTCTTTTATCTTATCTTAATGATTTTAAAATTTAGGGACCAGATCTTGCTAAATTGCCCAAGTTGGACTTAAACTTGGGAACCTCCTTGGTCTCCCAGAGCTTTGGGATTACAGGTGCACACCACCCAGGTTGGCCCAGGGTGTACCTTTGGAAGCACTACCTCAGGTATGGTGCTGTTTATCCAGTGCATGGTATCAGTTGGCACACTATTTCAATTTTGCCATGACTCATGTGGATCTTGATTAAAATTTCTTGACTGAAAAGCAACACACTGTCCTTTCATTTGACCAAACATCAAACAGGAGTAATATTTTGAAACTAGAAAATAAATGCCCAGATTTTAATCAAACTTTCACTATTTAGTTTCAGCATTACTGGAAGCTTCCTGCACCAAACAAAAATTAAGGGGCCAGAAAGATAGCTCAGGGGACTAAAATATCTGCTTAGGCAAGCTTAGGCAAGTGCAAGGACTGTGGTTTGATCCCTAGCACCATATGCCATGTCAGCCCCAACCCTAGGGTGGGCTGAGCCAACCACAAAGTGTGGGTGCATGCCTGTAATCCCAGTGCTGAGGAGGCTGAAAGCAGGAGGATCGTTATGAGTCTGAACTGAGTGGTGAGACTCTAACAACCAAATACATAAGAAAAGGAACCTAAAGAGGGCTAGAGAAATAGCTGAGTGGTTTAAGCAACTGCCTGTCAAGCACAAGGATCCAAGTTCGATTCCCAGTACCACATGCCCTACCTGTTCCGGACCCCCAGGCTCGCTGAGCCAGCCCCAGAAGTGGGCATGGTGGTACATACCAGTAATCCCAGCTCTGGGGAGGCTGAAAATAGGTGGATCACCAGGAGTCCAAGCTGTGTAGTGAGACCTTGTAACAACTAAATACATTATAAAAGAACTGCTCTATTGGTTGCCAGTCCTAGCTTTCCTTTGGCAAGTAAAAGCTGCTTTTCTCATCTAAAGAAAAAGATGATCGTTTACTTATATAATATAAACTCATGAATTCCTAGCTTACTAAATAGTCTATAGTATTTTATCATCATTGTTTATTTTTATTTTTTGCTTTGTTTAGATAGCCTTGCAATAATGGCTGTGCTATATCCTTGGCCCCTAGTGTTTATTTTGATTTTGAATGGTCATAGAAGTGATTAGTGGGAAAGCCTTTAAGTTCTGATGTTGCTGAAATAGGTGTAAGGAGTGGCCACCACTTTCTGATACCCCAAAGCCTTTCTTGGAATTATCTGTACTTGTCATTTGGATAGAAGGAAAAAGGAAGAATTACATTTCATTTGCTGAAAGTAGAAGAAAATGATTAAAATTTATCATTTGGAATTCTTTCATATTAGGCTTTAAGTAGAAAACAGTTGCTTTCTTTTCTAATTTTAGTGGTTTGTTTCCTTGTGATGAGCTATGAAATACTTTTTTCTGCTATTTTATAAACACTTTTCTGCAATACTTTTCAGATGTGACCAAAATGTATTTTCAGTAAATTAAAAAGCCAAATTTAATGTAGTCATCACTCAATTTCACCTCCATGTGCAAAGTATTGGGGACATTTTTAGGTGATATGTAAGGATTTTTTTTTTTTTTTTTGTTTTTTTGGTGGGACTGGGGTTCAAACTCACGACCTTGCACTTGCCGGGCAGGCACTTGTGCCACGGAGCTATCTCCCCAGCCCCTGATATGTAAGGATTTTAATCAGATAACTACAACTTAAAATAATTATGAAGTTTAATTTTAGAATTACCACTTTTAGTACTGCTCTTTAAGTTAAGAGCATTAATTATTAATGCTATTATTCCTTGCACTACCTGAGTTTACTAATAGTCCAGGAAGAGTATAAATGAAACAATGAAAGAATGAAAACAAAAGCTCTGAATAATTGCTCAATGACTAAGCAGTCTGGCACCAGACTATGTTCGGCCACGTGAGAACCATGTTGGGAGTGTGCCCCTTTTGATCTTCCCTAGTGGTGCCTGTCCTTGATTTTTTGTTGTTTTAAATTTTTTATTTTTATTTTTTAAAATTTTATTAAGTTCAACAAGAAAGAAATAACAAGGAGACAGTTTCAGGACACATCAGTAGAACAGCCACAATAATCAATACAATTCATAATGTTTTCATATTAGTTGTTCAGAGTACAAGATGCAGACATGATAACTTTTCTAAACATTATTGGTATAAATATTTCTTCTCACTGAGCTAAGAGAAAGTAGTTGCATGTTTAGTCCAATATTCCATAATGGCAGTGAGTTATCAGCAAAATTGGCAATGTAAGGCACTGTTGACTTGAGCCTTTTACAGATCAGCATTCTAATCTGGCTCTACTTTTTGTGTCTTGTGTTTAGACTTTCTAGCTGGGTGCTAAAGGACAAGTTAAAGCAAGACCTATGTAACAAAACATGTAACTTTTGTGTCTGACAAGATCAGTCAAATCCCCTCAGGATTTACCCTGAAACCATGTACAGTGTTTTGTAGATCTTTTGTCAATGTGAGCCATCCGGAAGAGTCATGGCCATTGCTTGACCTGTTTGCTCTCTGTGAAAGCCTGAGAGAATGTTTTCTCTTTAGGTGACTGTCTTTAGGCACACTATACATCATTGATCCTTTTCCTCTGTGACCAAATAATCTCCTTGAACAGAAAATTTGGGAAACCACGGAGTTATAGGATGTTGCAGTACAGGTTCTCATTTTAACATTTTATTTCTATTGCACAATAGCTATTAAACATTTTGGTCTTTACCTACACTTTTGTTTTCTCACACCAGAAAAACAATGTGGTATATATACGTATGTGTTCAATTTATTTCACTTAAGAATATGGTCTCAAGGTGCATCCATTTGTCTAGAAGTGTCTCAAGTTTATTCTTCTTTGTGGAAGAATGGTATTCTATTGAAGAAACCCACCACATCTTGTTTATCCAGTACTTGACTTTTTAGTACTTTGTTTCTCCCAGAATGAATTAATGAGGAATACTGAGATACCACTGTACTTTAAAAGTAATTGCATTTTGTTTTTTTAAAAATTCGACTTTACTGGATGTCAGGCTGATCTGGCTGTGAGATCTGTCACCCCATTAATTACCAGGGTTGATTCAGCTGATCTGGCTGTCTAGGCAGGTGTCCCCTTCCTCCCTTAATGATCCAAGAGCATCCCTCCTAAAGCTACGTGCTCAGTCAAAGAGGACAACCACTCCTGATAGAGGAAGACTGTTCCTCAGTCAAGGGTATATGAGTAGCTGAGCTTCCCTGCTAGAACCTCCAAAGAAACTCTCAAACATTAGACTTTACTGATTCTAGTGACTGAAATTCTTTATAGACCCCTGAATCCCTTTTAGAATCTGAGAAAAGCATATTTATTTATGATGCAACAAGGCTTTGAATCTAAGTTAAGGACATTTACACACTGAAGCCTGATTATCTTCCTTGAATTGCTCACTTTTTTTCATTTTACAATAAAGATTAGAGATTGGGAGAATGATTTATTCCAAGTAACAGTGATTATTTCAAGGATACACTTTCATTTTCTAATTTTTCTTCTTGAGAACTCGTTCATGGGAACAGATACTAGAAAACACATCTTAATATTGACAACATAAAACTTAAGAAATTTGATGAATATATTTCAACAAACACCACTTGAAAAATGATTTTATTTTTAAAAAATTTATTGCATTTAATAAGAAATAACAATGTGACAGTATCAATACATGTCAAAACATTTCCAGTATTTGATACAATGCATATTGTTGTCTCCTATTAGTCATACAGAGCACAGAGTGCAAATGTGATAATTTTTCTAATCATTATTGTTAAAAAATTTTTTCTTTTCATTGAATGCAGAGAAAGTAGTTGTATACATAATCCAATGTTCCATAATTGCAGTGGGTTATTAGCAAAACTGGCAATGATGGAAGCTGTTGATTTAAGCCTTTTACAGCTCAGCATACTAATCTAGCATTACTTTTTATGCCTTGTGGTTAAACTTTTCTAGTGGGTGGTTAGGGGCAAATTAAAGCAAAACCTGTATAACAAAACATGAAACTTTTCTTTTTATCTCCCAAGGTCAGTCAAATCCCCTCAGAGTTTACTTTGAAACCATGTATAGTGCTTTGTAGAACTGTTGTCAGTGTCAGCCATCTGGATAAGTCATGGCCATTGCTTGACCAATTTGCTCTCAGTGAAAGCCTGAGAGAATGTTTTCTCTCTAGGTGACTCTCCTTAGGCACACTGTATATCTTCAATCCCTTTCCTCTGCAGTCCGATAATCTCCTTGAACAGAAAATTTGGGAAACCACTGAATTATAGGATGTTATAGCACAGGTTCTCTTGTGTCCTGAGTCCTCATTGACCTTGAAGGGCTAGGGCGAAGTACCTACGTTATAGAATAATAGTATCATTAAGCTTTTCTTCTAGTGGATTAAGAATATAAATTTACAGACAAAAAATTGGAGAAAAAGAAGGGCTACAAGGATAGTTTAAAATTTTTTTTTGCAAAATAATTTTATTTATTTCTGTGGCTCATTCAGCCTGCTCTGGGGTGGGGCTATGCACTATATGGTGCCAGTGATTGAACTGCAGTCTCTGTGTGCTTGCCTAAGCTTGCCTAAGCAGGGACTTTAGAATACTGAGCTGAAAAATGATTTTAAATTAAGCTTTAATTGCCCTGTTGTATAACAACTGTTTAAATGTCCCAGTTTTGTGATTTGGAGTAACTACATTCTCAATGCACAGTGATCTTGTATGTGAGAATGTTGGGCTTCAGCTTCTATGTTTATAGCATGAGAATTCCTATTTTTAGTAGAAGTAGGGGGATGTGATGTTTATTTAATTGCAATGAAAATGACTTTTGAGTACTACCTGATGAGCCTGAATCCAAAAATGTTCTCAGTAATAAAGAAGAAAGATGTGCTTTAGACTTTGAACAAAGTGCCTGTGTGGCCTTGTGTTGAGGACCTCGAGCTAAGATTAGCACTGCTACTCCAATGGAAAACTCAAAGAAAACTCTGGTGTCAGACCAAAATCAGCCAAGTCAATAATTGAGTTCACAGGCTTTCACAGAAAGCAAAATGGCCAAGCAATGGCCGTGACTCGTCCCGAAGGCTGACACTAACAACAGTTCTACAAAGTACTGTCTATGGTCT